>PVHX01035218.1:0-11691 GCA_004024805.1 Geosciurus inauris
TTAGCCGGTACCGACACAAAGTTGTTGTAATAGTGTCACAGGGTAAACCCCACGCAACTGTCGCGACTTCTCCCCACAACCAACCAGGCTCACCAATCCAAGTGATCCGTTGCGTCACGTGACTTTTGTTGACTTACGTCAGCGATGGTGCCACTAAACTTGCTAGTTGCCGAACTCAGCCGTTCAGGAATACTAAGATCCTGAGAACTCGACACACACTAACTCTGGTAGGTGGGTGTTTGAAGTTCACGTCTGTCGGCAAAAGGGTAGTCATCAGAATGGAACAACCTTTAGGTTGTGCGAGTTAAATTTATAAGCACAGAGAATGAAAGGTCCGGATGGTGCCTTTTCGTAGCCACTTAGGTCTCGCGAGGAAGAAGGAGGCGGTGGAAAGAGCGAGATAAAACGTATCGCGCCGAGAACTCGAAAGCAGCGCGAGGACATTTTCCTGCCAGAGTCCAGCTGGGAGATTCTAGAGATCACAACCTGTTCCACGCCTCAAGGATGCAGGGTCCCTCAGACCTGAAGAGGATCACGTTGCCGGAAACAAGTCAGACCCTAAGGTCCGGAAGACTGCAATTTTACACCGCAGGGAATAAGGGTCTTCTTGCGAAGTGACTGCAGGTTGTGGGACTTGTCACCTCTGCATGCTGACTTGTGCTCCCTACCTTTTCACTCCTTCACATCGAAACAGCTCATTAAAGGACCTGTTCCCATAATTGCTGGTTGCCTATAGATGCTGGTTCGCTGGCCTTAACTCTATATATCTAAAATTCTGTAGTGGTTTGTTTGGTGTTGATGTTTGGGGGGGTGGGGGGAGGGGAGTGAGTCCTGGGGATTAAACCCAGGGGCGCTTTGACACTGAGCTACATTCTCAGCCTTCTTTATTTTTGATTACTGAGGCTGACCTTGGATTTGTCCTTTCTTGCCTCGGACTCCGGTGTAGTTGGGATTTCAGGCTTCCGTCACAGTGCTGAGCCTCTTCATTCTTTAATGCCAAATTTTAGTGCTTATTTTACATATTGTAGTCCATTATTTTCTCTGAAACAGGTCTATTCTTTCCTTACTCCACTTTAAAAGACCGCAAAAGTCTGAGTATTGTGAATATCTATATTAACATAAGTATATTAATTGTAATAAATGGTGAGCTACAAGACTGAGGTGGTTTTCACGCATACACACTCTTAACACAAGTAAAATACAAATACGGGGGCTGACGTCGTACACGCCGGTAATCCCAGAAATCTGGAGGCTGAAGCAGGAGGATCGCAATTTGAGACCTGCAGGCAATTTTGCAGGACGCTGTCCCAAAAAGGGCTGGAGCTAGGCGCATTAGCGCAGCCTGTAATCCCAGCGGCTGGGAAGGCTGAGGCAAGAGGATCGCGAGTTCAAAGCCAGCCTCAACAACAGGGAGACCTAGGAAATTCAGTGAGACCCTCTCTCTAAATAAAATATAAAATAGGGCTGGGGATGTTGCTGATGAGTTCAAACCCTGATGTTCCCCCCAAAAAGGAGAGGAGGGGTGGCTGGAAATCTAACTCAGTGATCTACAAGCCCCAGTACTGCCAAAACAAAAGGAAGAAAGATACAAACACTGTAAAATGTGATCTTTTCCAAAGATTATATATATATAAAATTATATATATATAAGATTATATATATATAAAGATTATATATATATAAAATGCAGCACCTTCCTTCAGAGACACAATCATTACAAGACATCAAAGCAACAGTTGCATGCATGTAGTGTAGAACAAGATAGTAAAACAACAGTTACATGCATATAGTTTAGAAGTTGCATTCAAACCACTTACACTTCTACATCTTTCACAAAAATGAATCCAAAAAGACCATTGACCTAACTTTAAAATGTAGAAGTGGAAGGAAACAGATCTATTCACTTTGGATTTCCTTTTTTTTTTTGGTTGTGGGGAGGATACCAGAATTGAACTCTACCAGTGAGCCACATCCCAACCCTATTTTGTGCTTTATGTAGTAGAGACAGGGTCTCACTGAGTTACTTCAAACTCAAACCAAGTGACCTCAAACCAAGGAATTTTATATCGATGTTTAAGTACATATGCATTAAAATCTTAACATTTTACACATGTTCTACCCTTTAAATTATTTGTTGCCATTATATTTATATAAGATCCCCAAAAGCTCAAAAAAGTAAAAAGCTGGGCACCACCTGTAATCTCAGCAATTCAGGAGGGTGAGGCAGGAGAATCACAAGTGCAAGGCCAGCCTCAGCAACTTAGCAAGACCCTATAGCACAGTAAAAAAAAAAAAAAAAAAAAAAAGGAGGGAGGGCACCTAGAAATGTAGCTCAGGAGTAGAGCACCCTGGGTTCAATCCCCTGTAACAAAAAAATTTTTACAAAGAAAGTAAGTCAATGTTGGATTGCTAACATTTGAAGACATGCCTATATTGTCTTTAGGTAGGCAAATTTTTCTAATATTCCTTATACTTTCATATAATACAACAAAATTAATTTTTTGTGTAAGATAGGAAATACATACGCCATAAAGGAAAATGGTAAGTTAATTAAAATCAGTTGCCACAAAATGATAACATAAACAAGATACAAACTTGAAGAATTTTCTATAAAATAATATCATTAAATTGTCTTATTTAGTTGTAGTCAATCCTTACTTTCTTTAACTTTATAAAAATGGTAATTAATTTTTTATATTCAAAAAAATCTATGGCTTTGTTGGTTGTTTTTTTCTTTTTTTTTTTTTTCAGTACTGAGGATTGAACCTAGGAATATTAGATCACTGATCTCAAGTTCCAGTCTTTTTTATTTTGTTTTGAGACACAGTCCCACTAAGTTGGCCAGGTTGGCCTCAAACTTGTATTTTCTTATCTGCACAATTATAGTCATGTGCCCTAAGCCAGTTTAAACATATTAAGTACCAAATAACTGAGATCATTCTTCTATAAAAGGTGAGTTACATAGCTTTTCTAATTCAAACGTATCATTATCATGTTCCCAAACTGAAACATTCTTCCTTTTGTTTTCATAATTTTTTCTCGGTTTTATGTTTTTTTAATTAACAGATTGTATGGATTAAAGGTATACATTTTGGGGGGAGAAGGGTTACTGGGGATTGAACCCATGGGTACTTAACCATTGAGTCACATCTGCATACTATTTGTTTATTTGTTTGTTTGTTTGTTTGAGACACAATCTCAGTAAGTTGCTGAAGCTGGCCTTTAACTTGCAGTTCTATCTCAGTCTCCCAAATTGCTGGAACTGCAGGCATGCATCACCATGTCTGCCTGCATGTTGGACACATGTATACATTGTAAAACACTAATAAGTTTAGCAAATGAACATTTTCATCCTCTCATATAGTTATCATGGATCTGTGTTGTAATGAGAACACAGATCTCTCTTTTAGCAAATTTAAAGTGTGCAACAGTATTAACTATAGTCACTATGTAGTAATTAGATCTCAAGAATTTTTTTTCCTGAAACTTTGTATACATTGATCAATACCACCTTATTTCCCCTGCTTTCAAGGCCCTGACAAACATCTTTTTACCTTTTGCTTTTATGAGTTCAATTTTTTACATTCTATGTTTTTAAATATATTGGCCATGTGTAGTATCAAATTCTTAAAATCATAGCTACTCAGCAGGCTGAGTCAGGAGGATCATAAATTTGAAGGCCACTTTGGACAATTTATTGAGTCCCTGTCTCAAAACATTTTTTTAAGTACTGGGGATGTAGCACAGTGGTACATGTTGCCTAGCATATGCAAGGGCCTGGATTCAATACCTAGTACCACAAGAAAAAAAATATTTCCCATACATACTGTCCTCTGTTTTCATCAATGTTGTGTTGTCGCGAGATTTTCCCTTTTTAAAGACAGTACTGTTTGCTTGTATACATAGACCACATTTTCTTTTTTTTGGGGGGGGGGGGGTGCCAGGGATAGAACTCAGGGGCACTTGACCACTGAGCCACATCCCCAGCCTATTTTATGTTTTATGTAGAGACAGGGTCTCACTGAGTTGCTTAGCTCCTACTCATTACTGAGGCTGGCTTTGAACTCCTGATTCTCCTGTCTCAGCCTCCCAAAATGCTGGGATTACAGGCATGTGCCACCATGCTCAGCTCCATTTATCTCTTGATGGGTTGATTTTATAGTTTAGCAATTGTGGATAACACTAAAATTAATGCTGAGAATGTAGGCATCTCTTCAAGCAATCTTATTTCTTGCAAATATATACCCAGAAATTGAATTGTTGGGTCATGTGGTAGATTTTTTTAATTTTGGGAGAATCTCCATATTGTTTTCTATGACTGCACCCATTTAGCATGTAGCAGGATGAGAGCTTTGATAGTAGCCATCTTCACAGGGGTAAGATATTTCATTGTGATTGTGATTTGTATTTCTTTTCTTTTTTTTTTTTTTTTTGGTACTGATTGAACTCAGGGGCACTCGACCACTGAGCCACATCCCCAGCCCTATTTTGTGTTTTATGTAGAGACAGGGTCTCACTGAGTTGCTTAGCGCCTCCCCATTGCTGAGGCTGTTTTTGAATTTGCAATTCTCCTGTCTCAGCCTCCCTAAGTGCTGGGATTACAGGCTTGCGCCACTACGCCTGGCTTAATTTACATTTTCTTGATGATTAGTACTATTAAATTTTTTCCCAATTTATCTATTAACTATTTGTATGTCTTTGTTGTTAAAAAATATTTTTTAGCTGTAGATGGACACAATATCTTTATTTTATTTATTTTTATGTGGTGCTGAGGACTGAACCCAGTGCCTCAAGCATACAAGGCAAGCGCTCTACCACTGAGCTACAATCTCAGCCCTTGTATGTCTTCTTTTGAATTATGTCAATTTTGGTTCTTGGCAAATATTTTCCCCCATTCTGTAGGTAATGCCTTCATTCTGTTGATTATTTCCTTTACTGTGCAGAAGCTTTTATTATAATGCAATCCCACTTGTATATTTTTAATTTTGTCGCTTCTGCTTTTGGTGTCATATCCAAAAAATGCTGCCAACACAAATATTGAACAACTTGTTTTTCTGTTTTACAAGTTTGATTTCTAATGAAACATACACCTAAGTCTTTAATTCATTTTTAGTTGTTATATGTGAATTGTATATGAGGAATTAAATTTAATTCTTCTGCTTATGGACATCCAGTTTTTCCTAAAACTATTTATGGAAGATTATACCTTATTCTGTGTTCTTACTACCCAGTTGACTTACATGTATGAGTTTACTGCTAGACTCCTTATTCTGTTCCACTGGTCTATGTGTCTGTTCTTATGTCAGTGTCTTACTGGTTTAACTATTTTAGCTTTGTTAAATATCTTTAAGTAAGGAAGTATGATATCACCTCTGTTTATTTTATTCAAGACTGCTTTGACTATTTGAGGTCTTTTGTGGTACCATACACATTTTAGGATAGTTTTTTTTTTTTTTTTGCATTTCTGTGAAAATTGCCATTGAAATTTTATTTAAGATCTCATTGAATATATAAATTGCTTTGGGTAGTATGGACACTTTAACAATTTTAACTTTTTCAGTCCTGAATTTGGGAATCTTTCCATTTATGTGTTTCTTTTATAACATATTTTGTTGATATTTTATAATGTCCATAGTACTGAACTTTTGATCACACGGTTAAATTTCTTCCTGTTTTATTCCTTTTTATGTTTTTGCATATTGTATTATTCTTTTTGATATTTTGTTCTTCTTTAAAAATATTTTTTTAGTTGTAGATGGACACAATATCTTTATTTTATTTATTTATTTATATGCGATGTTGAGGATCGAACCCAGTGACTCACGCATGCAAGGCAAGTGCTCTACCAATGAGCTACAGCCGCAGCCCCTATTTTGTTCTTTTTGTAAAGGTATTATTTCATTTTTTTATTTGTAGAACTGGGGATAGAACCAAGGGCCTTGCATACAAGTTAGGCAAGTGTTCTACACTGAGCTACATCCCAGTAGTAAAAAAAATTTTTTAAATTTTTTACTTTATTTTGAGACAAGTCTCCCTAAGTTGTCAAGGCTTGAAGTCATAACTTCCCTTTCTCAGCCTTTTGAGGTATTTAGGGACAGAAGCATGGTCCTGGGCAAGACCAGTTAAATCCCTGCAGTTTGGATCAGAAAGAGGAATATGTTGATGGGTTAGGCTGTACAGATATGACTTCTGTACAGTCATCTGGGCTGGTATGTGTCTCATGTTTCTTTGCAGTTCTGTAATACCTGCTATATTGTACAACACACAAACACACACACACACACACACACACACATACATTTTTTTTTTTAAGGTGGGGTTTTATTTATTCCAAGGTAGTCTGGATATTGCAATCCTCCTGCCTCAGCCTTAGCAGTTGGGATTATAAGTGTATCATCATACTTAGTTGTAATGTATTATCTTTTATTTCCAATTTTAATTTTTTCTTGTCTTATGCTTGCTAAAATTTTGTCAATTTTATCTTTTCAAAAAATAAATCCTAGTTTTTTAGATTGTTTATTATTTTTTTCTTAGAGTGGGTATAATTAAGAATTTTCTTCTTAAAATTGTTCTGTTAGATGCCAAAAGTTTTTTTTTTTTTTTAAATATTTTTTAGTTGTTGATGGATCTTTATTTTATTCATTTATTATTTATATGTGGTGCTGAGGATCAAACCCAGGGCCTCACACGTGCTAGGCAAGTGCTCTACCACTGAGCTACAGCCTCAGCCCGATGCCAAAAGTTTTGATAGATTGTATTTTCATTTTCATTTGGGTCCAGATTTTTTATTTTTTATTTTTAGGTACTGGGGATTGAACTCAGGAGCACTTAACCCTTGAGCCATACCCTTTTTGTATTTAGAGATTGGGTCTCATTGAGTTGCATAGGGCCTCGCTAAATTGCTGAGGTTGGTTTTGAACTCACCATCCTCCTACCTCTGCCTCCTGAACTGCTGGCATTACAGGCATGTGCCAATGCATCTGGCGTGCCCAGATATTTTTTAACTTCTCATTTGATTTCTTTTTTGTCCAGTGGATTGTTCAGCATTGTTAATTTCTACTTATTTGTATAGTTTTTAATTTTTTTTCTATTTATAATTTCTAGTTTTATGCCATTATTTTTGGAAAGGAGACCTTTTATCCCATAAAAAGATTTTTTATCCTGAAATGGCTCGTGTACACTTAGAAAAAATGTCTGCTTTACTGCTGACAGACTTTTCTGTAAATAACTATTAACTTCATTTTGTCCATAATGTTTTTGATTTTGTGCTTGGATATTCTACCCATTATTAAAAATAGGAAATTGAAATGATCTATTACTAATGTCTAGTGCTATTTTTTCTCTTTGGTTCTGTTAACATTTCCTTAGACTTTGTTATCCCAGTGCTGGGAAATTGCATGCTAGGCCATTGCTCTACCACTGAGCTATACCTAAGCTCAGATGCTAAGATTTAATGTATCCATTAAAATATCCTCTTGATTAATTTATCCCTTTATCACTAGGTAATGACTTTTTTGACTTTTTTCATGTCTTCTGGCAGTTTTTTGTTATTTGGGGGATTTTTGTTTTACAGGAAATTGAACCAATAGCAGAATTCTTAATCCTGCTATTGAACTACAGCCTACAGGAGTTTTTATTAAAGTCTATTTTACTAATGGCTAGCCATCTCTGCTTTCTTCTGATTACTATTTACATGGAATCATTTCATATCTTTTCACATTCAGTCTAGGTGTTTTCTTAAAGTCAGCCTATTGTAGATAACATATAGTTGGACATTGGGTTTTGTTATTTGTATTTTTATTTTTCTATTAAGCCACTAGATGTCTTTAATTAGATAACTTAAGCTATTTACATTTACTACAAATTTTATAAGAAAAGACTATTACTACTTTTTTACATATATGTATATATATATATTTTTTTGTTGTTGTTGTTGTTGTTGTTGTTGTTTTGTTTTGTGGTACTCAACCACTGAGCCACATCCCCAGCCCTATTTTGTCTTTTATGTAGAAACAGCATTTCTACTTTACTGAGTTGCTTAGAGCCTTGCCATTGCTGAGACTGGCTTTGAACTCAGGATTCTCCTGAGCCTCCCAAAGTGCTGGGATTACAGGCATGTGGCACCCTGCCTGGCTTTTTCCATATTTTTATTGGTTTATTACAATGTTACTTAATATTGGAATTTGTTATGTTTTGTACTTGTACACAGTATAAAAATATAGTCAATAGTATTCCCCAGTACTTTCCCTTTTCTTCAGTTCTTCCCTTTCCCTGGTTTCTTTCCTCTATTACTTATCTCCTTTGTTTTCATGAGCTACTACTCCATTCCCTTCTTAACATTTTTCCTAACTTCTACATAGGAAAGAAACATACAACCATTGACTTTTGAGTTTGACTTATTTTACTTAACACAATGCTTTCAAGTTCAATCAGTTTTCCTTCAAATGACATGATTTCATTCATTTTTATGTCTGAATTAGACTCCCTTGTGTATACATACCACATTTTATTTATTTATTCATCCGTTTACAGACACCTAGACACCCATTTCAGTTTATATTGTGAATTGTGCTACTATAAAGATGGACTTGCACACTTTGCTTTAGAAGGCATTCTTTTCTTTTTTTGGAAGGGGCAGTTACTGGACATTAAATGCAGATATGCTTCACCATTTAGTGCATCTTCAGCACATTTTTTTGTTTTGTTTTGGTACTGGGCATTGAACTCAGGGGCACTCAACCACTGAGCCACATCTCCAGCCCTATTTTGTGTTTTATGTAGATACAGGGTCTCACTGAGTTGCTTAGCTCCTCCCCATGACTGAGGCTGGCTTTGAACTCGCGATTCTTCTGTCTCAGCCTCCCTAAGTGCTGGAATTACTGGCTTACACCACTGCGCCTGGCTTGGATTTCTTTATCTTTATCTTTGCCTATGTACCACATTTTTATTTATCATAAAGCTTGAACACATGATGGTTACAACATTTTTTAAGTTACTAACAATTTAACTTTGCAAATAAAAACTTGATTTTTCTTTTTCTGCCAACATTTTATGCTATTGGTAACCACATAATTTACATATTTTTATATGTGTACCCATGAACAAATTATGGTTGTTTATTTTTAATACTAACATTTTGCCTTATATGCTGAGTTTAAAAAAATGATTAATGCACCAAAAGAGCAGCATTAAGAATTCTGAATGTAGGGCTGGGATTGTGGCACAGTGGTAGCGTGCTCGCCTAGCATGCGTGAGGCACTGGGTTCAATCCTCAGCACCACATAAAAATAAAATAAAGATATTCTGTCCACCCACAACTAAAAAATTTTTTTAAATTAAAAAAAAAATTCTGAATGTGACTATATACTTATCTTTTTGGGGGGGGGTACTGGAGATTGAACTCAGAAGCACTTGATCACTGAGCCACATCCCCAGCCCTATTTTGTGTTTTATGCAGAGACAGGGTCTCACTGAGTTGCTTAGTGCCTCACAATTCTGAGGCTGGCTTTGAACTCATGATTCTCCTCTCTCAGCCTCCCAAAGTGCTAGGATTATAGGCATGTGCCACCACACCCAGCTTAATCTAACAAGACCTATATGTGACTTATGGCTGTTGATAGGTCCAGTCAATTTTTCAGTTGTCAATACTGCTATCCAATGGCATAATCAGATAAATGATCATTCTCCCATTGGATGCTTGTTGTAGCAGACAAATTGCTTCGACAATGGCAAAACAGGAAAGAGCTGGGTCATAGGTCTGTGTCAGGGACTGACACAGGATGGCAATTCACAAAACCCTATTGCAGGAAGCAAGGTAGGAACTGAATTTATAGATAAGATAGTATCTGAAGGGCATGCAACATTTTGGGATCCTGCTTTCTCAAAGCAGCTCTCCTCAGTCTTGGGCTCTTCTTAACTCCTGTCTGGATCCTTTTGCTCCCTCAAAACACTTTTGTCTATTAGGTAGCTGAAAAATCAATAGCAATATACAGCGTACCTGAGAATGTATTGATTGCTCAAACAATAAAACCTAATCCAGTACAGCAGCAATTGGAATGATCACCCTCTTAAGTGACTGAAAATCCAAAGTCATTCTTCAAGATCCATTGGTTAGCTGGGCACAGTGGTGCACGCCTGTAATCCCAGCACTTAGAGAGGCTGAGACAGGAGAATTATGAGTTCAAAGTCAGCCTCAGCAATGGCGAGGTGCTAAGCAACTCAATGGGACCCTGTCTCTCCATAAAACACAAAATAGGGCTGGGGATGTGGCTCAGTGGTCCAGTAACCCTGAATTCAATCCCTGATACCAAAAAAAAAAAAAATCATTTTTTTTCCTGCACAAGCTGAAAAGAAGAGCTGAATGAGATGTAAAAATAATTCATCACATCTGTATACTTCAAATCCTTCATGGTAACATTAATTTATGTAACTCCTCTAAGAATGTGGAATAGATTTTTATGGGTAACTGATAGGTAGAGGCTTTGTGTGTGTGTGTGTGTGTGTGTTAGAGCTATATTTTTTTTAAAAAGGTATTCTCTTTAATTTTACTGCCTTGTACTTACTACACAAGCACTTTAACGCTTAGCCACATTTGCAGACTTTTAAGACATTTTTACTTTGATAGGATCTTGATAAATTGCTCAGGATGGCCTTGAATTTGGAATCCTCCAGTTTCCTGAATTGCTGGATTAGAAGGGTGTACCACCATCCCACACTCAGAAGTAATTTTAGTGTCTTCCATTTGACCTTTCTCTAGTAGCCCTCATAGGTCAGGGAACCAACATAAATTTTTTCCAGTTCTTAAGAATGTGTACTATAATTATGCATTCAGGAACTAGGGAAACAATCATAGGATGGGTTCAGGGTGTCAAGGACTGTGTACTAAAATTTTATTCATCACCTGTCTCTATAATACTCATCCCTAACTGGCTAAACAAAGTGATGTCCCTCAGGATTAGAGTGAGTTCAGAGCCAATTTTTAGTAGTTGCCCAAAACTCTGATTATTGCTGTCCCCATATTTTGGGTCCCTTTGGGGAGGGCTAAGAGAAAGATTAAGACTCCATTGTTTGGCAATGTACCATTTAGAAAGCCCTTCTTAACAATCTCCTCTTTATTCAAGGGGTACTAAGTCTAAACTGGATCAAGTCCAAGAATTCATTGAGGTACTGTGAATGTTTTTATCATTCTGGTTTTTTTTTTTTTTATACCGGGAATTCAACTCAGGTTTACTCGACCACTGAGCCACATCCTGTATAAATCTTTCTGTTTATACAGGACATGTAAGAATTTACTTGACTTCCAGTCAACTAGCCAATGCTGCAAGTCTACTTAACTCTATTTAATGCTACTTGTATCTGCAGTGCATTATGGTAATCACACCTATCTGGTCTCTGATGCTTGAGGACTGCCATGAGGACACTGACATCTGAAATGTGATTATTCCCTTTGTTTAGGTTTCCCACCTCAAGGGTTGTAACAACCACTATAACATTGTCTTACAGAGAATCACAGAACTCTTCAAGGATGGTAGTTTGTTACTAACAATTTGCTGATTTCCCCTAATATGGAGGAGCCCAGTGAAAGTGAGATGTTTTTCTCTTTAATGTTGGTAATACAAAAACTGGAGCCAAACACTGAAAACCAATAGCAAAAATCCACTCAGTGGAAATGTGGGAGCCCAGTTCAAAAAT
>PVHX01035219.1:0-11700 GCA_004024805.1 Geosciurus inauris
TAACACAGATTGTGGGATCAGAGGAAAGAATGAACTAGATAGTAGAACAACAAAAATGAACCAATCTGAATGACAGAGAGAAATTTTTAAAAAAGAAAAGAAAAAAAGAATAAAACTTCAGGGACACATGTGACTATTAAAAACAAAAAAGTCTGAAGTCTGTGCCATCAGTATTTCAGAAGAAAAGGAGAAAGAGGCAAAGTTCTTAAATAATAACTAAAAGTTTAAATTTGGCAAGAGACATGAACTTACAGCTTTAAGAAGCTAAGTAAAATCCAAACAGAATAAGCTTAAATAAATCTGTGTCAAGATGTGTAATAATTAAATTTCATAAAATGAAATACAAAATAGAAAACAAACAAAAAATAAGGTAAGTGTAAGATCTAATATATCAATAATTATATCAAATTTAATGGTCTCCCCAGCTGTCCCACTCCTTGATCTATACCCAAAAGGCTTTAAAACAGCATACTACAGTGATGCAGCCACTTCAATGTTTATAGCAGCTCAATACACAATAGCTAAACAGTGGAACCGACCTAGATGCTCTTCGATAAATGAATGGGTGAAGAAACTGTGGTATATATATACAATGGAATATGACTCAGCAATAAAAGAGAATATAATTATGGCAATTTCAGGTAAATAGACAAAGTTGGGAAATATCATGCTAAGTGAAATAAGCCAATCTCATAAAACCAAATGCCAAATGTTCTCTCTGATAAGTGGATGCTGATCCATAATATGGGGGAGGACACAGGAAGAATGGAGGAACTTTGAGCACAGGGGTGGGAAGGGGAAGGGGGCATGGGGACAGTAAAGATGGTGGAATATTATGGACATTGTAGCCCTAGCTTTATGTATGACTGCATGTATGTTGTGATTCTACATCGCATACAACCAGAGAAATGAAAATTTGTGCTCTGTGTACAATGAATCAAAATGCATTCTGCTATCATGTATACCTAAGTAGAGTAAATAAATAAACATAATTTAAAAAAAAACAAATTAAACGGTATCTGCCTACAAATAAGACAAAAATTTGCACAGTGAATTTAGAAACATGACCTATGCATGCTGTCTTTAAGAAACTCATTTAAATCATATTAAGGAAAGAAAATTACTGAACACAGAGAATGACATTATCTAATGAAAAAAGGGAGAGTTCACCAAGAAGCAATCCCACCTGCAATGTCCCAAATGATAAAGTATAATAAACAACAAAATTAAAAACAAATTAAAGGAGAAACAGAAAAATTCACAATTATTGTAGGTATTGAAGCATTTTTTTCCCTCAGAAAAACTAGATAGAAAATATGCAAAAATATAGAAGAATTCAACCACCACCACCAATGGTATTTAATTGACATAGTATGGAAGACAACATTGAACACTAAAGATGAAATATTTTTTCTCAAGCACTCAAGAATAATTATAATTCAATAAGATAAAGTATATCCTGTGCAAAAAGTAAACCTTAAAAATTTAAGAGAATTTAAATTATAGAATGTGGTTTTTTTTAAACTATAGTGGGTTCCAATTACAACTCAAAAACAGAAATATACCAAGGAAATGCCTGCACATTTGGAAATTGAATAAAATACTGCTGTAATACTTACTAATCCATAAGTCAAAAGGAAGCCCAAAGAAAGAAAGAAAAAAGAAAGAAAGAAAGAAAACCTAAAATACACTGAATTAAATGAAAATTAAATGAAAACATAAAAATTTGTGAGAAATAAGTGCTGAAATTTATAGGAGTAAATAATGCTATAGTTTGAGTCTGGAATGTGCATCAAAGGCCCATGTATTAAAGGATGAATGTGCAACTTGGTGCTATACAGAGAGGTGGAAATGTTGAGAGGCAGGACCTAATGTGAGGTTTTTGGGTCATTGAGGGCATGCCTTTCAGGAAGATAGTGGAACCTCAGCAACTCTTCTTTCTATTTCATTTCTAGTCATGCTCTCTCTGGAATGTGCTCCCACAGGCCCAGAGAATGAGCCAATTGGTCATGGACTGAAGCCTCTGAAATTAAAAAATATTCTCACAAAAATAAGAGTAGATATGAATAGCCTCAACTTGATAAAGAATACACATGAAAAGCCTACAGCCAACATCATGTTGAATAGAAAAAGACTAAGTATTTTCCCCCTAAAATTTCCAAGAGGGGCAACAAGGCAGAGGTGTTTATTTTCACCATTCTGATTGAATACAGAGTTTAGGACTGAGTCTAGGCAGAGCGTTCATAGATTCAACACTGAAAGCATGACTAGAAATAATACCTGTGTCCTTCAGAGTGTGAATGGTTAACAAACAGTTGTACATGCACTCCAATGCACCCTGCCTACCAATAACAAGAAACAGATGACTCATCAACCTGATGAAATCTCCACAGATTTATGCTAGATTGAAAAGCTAATTTTAAAAAATTGCATACTACATAATTCCATTGATATAATGTTCTTTGAATGATAGATTCATAAAATTGGAGAAGATTATTGGTTACCATGAATTAAGAATCAGGTAGGGAGGAATACTTATACATTACTGGTGGGACTGCAAATTGGTGCAACCACTATGGATAGCAGTATGGATATTCCTCAGAAAATCTGGAATGAAATCACCATTTGAGCCAGTTATCCTACTCCTAAGTTTATAACAAGGGGCTTAAAATCAGCATACTACAGTGACACAGCCACATCAATGTTTATAGAAGCTCAATTCACAATAGGTAAACTATGGAACTAAACTGGGTGCACTTCAACAGATGAATGGATACAGGAATTGTGTTATATATACACAATGGAGTATTACTCAGCTTTAAAGAATGAAATAATGGCATCTGCCAGTAAATGGATGGAACTAGAGAATATCATGTTGAATGAAATAAGCCAATAACAAAGAACCAAAGGCCAAATGTTTTATCTGATATGCGGATGCTAATTCACAATAAGGCAGGAGAGGCTAAGGAAGAATAGAGGTACTTTGGATTAGACAGAGGGTATTGAAGGGAGGGGAGGGTGTACGAGGGTAGGAAAGATAGTAGAATGAATCAGACATTATTACCTTATGTGCATATATGATTACATGACCTGTGTAACTACATCATGTACAACCAGAAGAATGAGAAGTTATACTCCATTTATGTATGGGGTGTCAAAATGTATTCTACTGTCATTTATAAATAATTAGAACACATAAAAAATTTTTAAAAAGAAGAGGGTAGGGGCAGAAAAGAAGTGAATGAAAAGAGTGAGATGATAGATTTTGTGGTGCTAGAAATGTTCCTTATATTGGCTGCATCAGTGTGAACGTTCTGGCTGTGAAACTGCACTATAGCTTTACAAGATGTTACCATGACCCTACACTGAGTGAAGGTACATGGTGTTTTCTCTATAATATTTTCTACAGCTGCATGTAAATCTCCAATTATCTGAAAAAATTTGATGAGAAAAAAAAACATATTGTCTGCTTTATAAAATTGATTTTTCATGAAGTTTTTCAAATTCCAATTATTTTTCTATTATTTTACTTTTGATAAGTATGCAAAAATAGGATTCTTTTTATAAATAAGACATAGCAAAGTTTTGAAAAGTTCTTAGATAAATGTAATAACACTATTATCCCAAGCTATAGAGTTGTTAAATATGTAGGGATAAAATTATAAGATACTTTAAAATTATAAGATTCTTGACATTTTTCTTTGAAATCCTTCAGTCAAAAAAAAAAAGCAGAGTGAAAAAATGAAACATTTTGATCATTATAAAATCTGGATTATGGGCATATGGGAATTTATCATATATTACTTTCTGCTTCTGAGCAGGCATGAATATTTTCACAAAAAAACATAAATGGTAAAAAAAGGAGGTTTTAGCTCACTTCAAAATCCTGGTAATTATGTAAAAGCATCTGTTTATAAGTTCCAATGCTTAATGTCAAAGTCATTTTTGTGCTCCATGTCTCTAAGATGAACCATATTTGAATGTTGCATGGGCACGGTGATTATAACAATGGCTGTTTATATTTTTGGATCTTGAAGGTAAAAGGAGAGTTGTAGCACTCAAGATCTGTTCTCTCCTGTATTTGTTCAGCTTCTTAAAATTGAAAAGGTAAGACATAAATGTTTAAGTAGGCACACATTAAAATTGTTTCAATTACTATGATGTTTTTATAATGTATTAATAACTTATTAAAATCACATCTTAATTACCAGTATTTCCATGCAAGCAATCAGGAATGTTTTTGAAATAGCACTGCCTATATTTCCACTTCTAAATATTCATTTCCTCCCTGACATTGCCGGATTTCCTGCAGATTTACACAGCTGCCAACCAAAGGATTTTCAATGGCATATGAATGTTGAAATATGTTAAGCTATTCAATCTGTTCTCTAATTTAATTAGATATAAACTCTAATTACAATAGAATGGTGAATATAATTTTTTCCCTTCTGGAGTCTCAAAGAGAGCCTCGTCTTGGAACTCTGCAAACAGAAGTCTCCAGCATTCTGCTTTGTAATTATTATGTACTTGGGAGACAGTCTGGCCTATATGTGAAAATGCACATGTTTGATCAGCTAAGTTTTACAATTTTGTGGACATCAGAGTTCACCATAACATTCCTGTTATTAGCAATTACCTAGAATTCGATCTCTGACTAAATATTTCAGTTCATTTCCCTTACTTTTAGACATCTCTTTCTGCACCTCACTTCAACACTACAATAATTACATCACACCCAGAATTCCATTCTTAGTCCAATAATTTTGGATTTCCACCTCATGAACTGTATTAAGTGTCCCAAATTGATTACTTACCAGGATCTCCAATTTATTTATTCTGTTCCTATTTTCATTGTCTTTAACTTCCTTGGGCAGCTATTTTATGAATCTCATTACCTTCTCTCCTGCTGTCTTACCCACTCAAAACTCTACCTTAGTTAAGTCCAACTCCTTGTAGACTGCTCCTCTAATTCTGCCTCTGCGTGTGGATGGACAAAGGACAGCTGCATTGAGTGGATTTACTTTAGATTGTGATCACAAATCTTAACTTTTTCTAGCAGTATGACACTTCCCTAGTCAATTGACTTCCCTCTTTGACAGAACACTATTTCATAGATTCTCTCTCCCCATATCTCCAACATTACCTTCCTCTTCCTCTATTTTCAAGTTATAACATTTCTCAGTCAACAAGATTCTGGACTATTTCTGACATATATTGATTAGGTACTATTCTAAACTCCTAGAATACACAGTAAACAAAGCAGACATATTCCTTATTCACAGATCTTATGTCTGAGAAAGAAAATAACATACATGATAATTTACATAGTACTTTAAAATACAATTATCTAATCTCATGGTTTGAAAAAAGTAAACTGATGGCATCTCAATTTTTATCTACAATTCAATTTTCCCCTTAAGCTCCAAGTGCATATATGTAAATTCATCCCAAACATTATCACTTTGATACCTAAAAGACATCTCAAATTTAACTTATACAAAACATATTTTTTGCTAATAAGATACTATAGCACAATCAGAATATAGCATACATGGTATTTACATATACTTAGAAAAGTCAATGTGAAATTCATCTTTTGCATTGCCTATATTTTCTTAAAAGTCAAGCATCAATAAATGATTATTAATTTATTATTAATCTTGCAAGGTTCCTCAGAATTCCTTGGCTTGTATATCTATAAGAACCTCAGCTCTTCATTATGTCTCAGCCCCTACTGTTACAGACTCTGTTAGCCACAGAGCCTCTGGATACTCAGATTTAGATTGACTTGTATTAAATATCACATTACAAAATGCAGGATCTGGTTTCTTGATCAGCTTGCAAAGAGTTGGACAATGCAGTTTATTTTTTTAATAATTTGTTTTAGCTGTCCATTGACTTTATTTATTTACATGTGGTGCTGAGAATCAAACCCAGTGCCTCACACATGGTAGGCAAGCCCTCTACCACTGAGCCACAACCCCAGCCGGGACAAGGCAGTTTAGAAGTACAATTTAGAAGCAATTTAGAATTATCTTCCTTTAGGACAAACTTTGACAAATGGCAGAGGGGAGCTGGGAGGGTATCAGGCAGGTGACCTCTGTCCTTCTTTACAATGGTTTGTTTTGAGGTAGCTCCATGGAAATGGCCCATATTACTCAGTTTTAAAAGCTGAAAGGAGGTGCCCTCCTTTGGTGAATGACTATGTTTATTGTGATGCAACAACCAGCCCAGAGACATCACTTGCATTGTCCCTTGTTCTTCCCAAGCCCATTTCCCTCTTTCTTTTTCCCCTGGTATTGATACTCCCTAATAAGACACATTCCTAATATATTGAATGTTGTATTTACTTAATTAATAAAAATATTTCATAACTAAAATTTTAAACTTCATAGCATGTTAGTGATTAAACATCTTCTTTTACAAATAGGTAAACCAAGGCCCAGTGGCAGGATATGTCCAAATTCAGAAAGTCTAGTTCCTGGGCAAAGATTCAAGATAAGGGATTAGAGGAAGACTGCATTTCCAATTGCATTTCCAATTGCTCACTGGCTTATGATTCCAGTAGCAGGAATATTGCTTCTCAGTGAGGTAGGTAAACGAGGACAGTCACCAAAATGCAATAGTAATCAAAGTCTCTTTGAGACTCAGAAATTCAGATGCATTGACCAGAGAATGGAGAGTATGACAGAGTCAGGCCTGCCTCAGCAGCAGCAGTCTGGTTCACTGAAAAGGGAGAGGGATAAGACAAATAGAGAAATAAACATGATAGACAAAGTTTTCCAGAAAAATCTGTAGATAATAAAGCAGCCTGAACTTAGCTGATCCAGAGTTGCACAGAAAACTGGTGTTTAAAAAGTTCTCTGTGTTTCTCAACTGACGAGCAGTGAACTGAAGCAGGGAGCCATCTTGAGGAGGCTAAGCTGCAGTTTGCTATTTCAGGAGCCCAGAAGATCATAGCACATGGCCCCAGTAAGTACCTACCATGTGACCTAAGGTGTACCTAGAAGAACATGAGAGAAACAGGCTCAGAGAAAATTGTACACACAGAAATTCAAGTCAGAGGGAACACAACTTGCCTTCCCTTTGAGTATGGTGACTCATGTGACTGGCCATGAAAGGGTCAGAAAACTGAATAGGTGGATGTAGTTGCACTCCAGGACTAAGCCTGGGAAGGCCATATTTATGAGTAGCATAGTATGCAAGCCCATGGAGTGTTGGCTCCCTGCCCTCTGAGTAAAATTCTCAAAAGGATACTGAGATTGAGACTCTCAGCAGAGATCACCATCTTCTCAGTCATAGGTATGTGTTGATTGAATATTTCCAGAGCAGATACCACCCAACAAAGTCCTAAAGGCCTGATTAGAGATAAGCTCCAGCCAACAGAACTCCCTACTTAAAATTCAGTTTGCTGAGTCTGACAGTGCAAAAATCTGGTCTGTTTGGACAAAACTCAAATTGACAATACTTGCCAGTCCATCCTACCTCATGCTGGTGAGAAAGAAAGATTAAAACTATCTTAACGAGCTTCAGTTTTAGACCACTCCAGCTGGCAAGTTGGTAAGTAACACAAAAAGGGGAAACAACAGAAAGAAAGCAGAAGAGATGTAGCAAATAATGGCTATAAAGAAGGAGGAGAAAAAAGAAAGAAAGAAAGAAAACACATAAGTAAAGGAAAGAGGAAGAGGAAGAGAATTTAGCTATAAGAGGAGAAGAAAAAGAAACAAGAAGAACAAACACAAAACATAACAAAGCCAAAATAAATAAACAAAATTCCAACACTGAAAATATAAGAACAAAAAACTGCAACAATAAAAAATTATAAAAATGAGAAAGAAGTAAATATGCATATGTATGTATCCACAAACTAACAAAAGAAAGAAAAAAGAAAATAGAAAATAAAAAGAAGAAGAAAAAACAAGAAGGAATAATCTTTACTTAGGTTTTCAAACCTGTCAAAAAGGATGGCTGATCACTGACTATTCTTTTTTTTTTGTACCAGGGATTGAACTCAGGGGCATGCAACTGCTGAGCCACGTCCCCAGCCCTATTTTGTGTTTTATTTAGAGACAGGGTCTCATTGAGTTGCTTTGCACTTTACCATTGCTGAGGATGGCTTTGAACTTGCGATTCTCCTTTCTCAGCCTCCCAATTGACTATTCTTAACTATTCTTTCCTCCAGTTTTTCTTGGCCTGCTTACCAGGAGATAGAAAGAGAGCAAAGGCTGGGGATTATTACAGTTCTTAGTACTGTGATCATATAATTGACACCTTTAGTTTACTTTAGAGCCAGATAGAGTTTACAGCTAGTTAATGATTTTCCTTTTGACAAATACTTTTCCCTCCATTTCTGTTTTTGTAGTAATTAGTATTTAAATTGTCATTGTAGGTATTAGGACTTTATTTTATTGCTGTATATTGTTTGCTTCGGTTGCTATTCTTTTGGTGAGATACTGGGAATCTACTGATACATAAATTCACAGGGTAAAGACTCTGCTGCTGAATTAAACCCAAGCAAGAGAGAACAGAACTTGCTTACCATAAAAAATTATCCATGCTCAAACTTTATCAATATTTTAGTACAAAGAATAAAAGAGAACAATAGCCACAAACTAATGAAAAGGCCCACATATAAAAGTGGAAGAGAAATCATCCCAACAGATGCATAAAATTCAACACAAGAATACAAGAAAAAGAAAAAGCAGAGTAACATCACACCTCAAGTTCATAATTCATCATTAGCTGATTTCAAAGATACTGAAGTGGATGAAATACGAGATAAATATTGAACAGAATAACCATAAAAATTATGAATAATTTCTAAGAAAACACAGAAAAGCAATTGAGTGAATTAAGGAAGTCACTATAGGATATGAATGAGAAATTCAATAAGGAGGTAGAGGTACTTAAAAAGAACCAAAATAGAAATCTTTGAAATGAAAGACACAGTAAATCAAATAGAATGTTCATTTGAAAGTCTAATAGTGTAGACCATGCTAAAGAACTTCAGAGCTGTAAGACAAAGTGGTCACCCTTGAACATTCAGATAGAATTTTAAAAAAGAAAATAGGTAAAAATGACCAGAATATATCAGACCTCTGTGATAATATTAAGAACTCAAATTTTAAAAATATTGGAATTGAAGAGGGTTATGAGATTCAAACAAAAGGTACAAGTAACCTCTTCAGGGAAATAATAACAGAAAAATGTCTAAACCTTTGGAATGAGTTAAAGATACAAGAGGAATCAGAACCCCATATGGACAAGACGTAAAAAGAACCTCTCCATGACTGATTATAATTAAAATGTCTAACATACAGAACAAGCCTCAAGGGAAAAAAAATACAAAACATCAGGCCACAATTGTAGATAAACCTGTTAGAATTACTTCCCATTTCTTAGCTCAAACCTTAAAATACAGGAGGACTTGGAATAATGTTTTCCAAGTCCTGAAAGAAAATAATTGTCACCAAAATTGCTATATTCAGCAAAGTTATCCTTCTGAATGGAAAGAAAAATAAAAATCTTCCAAGGTAAGCAGAAACTGAAAGAATTCATGACAACAAACCTGGGACTACAGAAAATATTTAACAAAATACTACACACAGAAGAATTACAAAAAATAATTCTCAGAGATCATAAATAGACAAATCTCATTTGAAGAGTAGCTAAGAGAAACAGGATCAATTTTATATTAGAAATAAGCCAAAATGTATGAAAATAATAAATATGTCTCTATAACACTCAATGTAAATGGTCTCCATTTTCTAATTAAAAGACAGAGGCTTGAGGAATGGACTAAAAAGCAAGACCCAACAATATGTTATTTGCAAGAAACTCACCTTACAGGCAAAGATAGCCACAGAATGAATGTGAAAAAATGGAAATTGATATACCATGCAAATGGAGCCTGAGAACAAACAGAAATATTTACTCTCATATCCAAAAAAGCAGACTTCAAACCAAAATTAATCAGAACAGAGAAAGAAGGTCACTTCATAGTGGTAAATGGAACAATTCAACAAGAAGATATAACAATAATAAATATGCTGCAAACATTGGTGAACTTAATTACTTAAAACAGACACTACTCAAAGACTCAGATAGATCCCAGTACAATAATATTGGGTGATTTCATTGAACCTCTCACCAAAAGATGAGTCATCCAGACATAAACTCAGTAAAGTCTCTTCAGGTCTAACAAACATTATAAATCTAATGAATTTAATCAACATCAATTGATAATGCATCCAACAACAGTTGAATTCACTTTCTTCTCAGCTGCTCATATAATCCTCTCCAAAATAAATCATATATCAAGTCACAAAGAAACTCTTAACTAATGCCAAAAAAATAAGTATAATTCCTTACATCCTATCTGATCATGATGGAACTAAAATAAAAGTCAACACTTCCCCTCCCCTCCAAAAAAACCCCAAACCACACAAACTATATAATGAATAAATTTTGGAAGAAATTAGGGGAGAGATTTAAAAGCTCTTAGAATCAAACAAAAATATTGATATGATATACCACAACCTCTTTGATACCATGAAGGGAGTTCTAAGAGAAAGTTTATAGCTATGAATGCCTACATGAGATACAACCTAATGATGAATGTTAAAAACAAATAAACAACCTAATGATGAATGTTAGAATCCTTGAAAAACAAGAACAAACCAATTCCAAAGCTAGTAGAAGGCAAGAAATAATTGAAATCAGAGCAGAAATCGATGACATAGAGAATAAAAAAATAAATACAAAATATCAACGAATTGAAGAGTTGGTTCTTTGAAAAGATGAGCAAGATTGATAAACCATTAGCCAAACTAACCAAAAGATGAAGAGAGAAGACTCAAATAATAAAATTAGAGATGAAAAAGGAGAAATCACCACAGGTATCTCAAAATCCAGAGGACCATTGGGGACTATTTTGAAAAACTATATTCCAATTATTGGAAAAACCTAAAAGATCTACCAGGTACACCTCTAACACATACTCCTTTTCCCTCCATATGAATACTTTGCTAAATCATATGCAAAAAGATATAAATGTTTTCTGGATTAAATGGTATCAGGGAAGGTTTTAACCAAGGGCATTATTTGAGCATAATGTCTTTTCTAATTATCTAAAATTTTTAAATTTGAATATGCTTTTTGGAGAAAATTTGAGATGTTTAAAATCAAAGAAAAGTGGGCAACACCAGTGTTTATATATAAAGTTGCCCAAAGACTTAATAAGTGACTTTATAAATCTGAGCACTCTTTTTATACGAATTGGATGTTACCAGAAGTAGATATATAATCATTTGACAATGATGTTGCAGAGGTGGCTTAAACATTGATTGATGAACTGGAATGATTTTAAATTTTCTTCCAGTGTTGATTTTTGCTTTCTAAAAAGATACATTTTGTAGCTTTTTATGTCCAGACATCATTTAACCCATATTAACCAATAGCAAAGTAATATGACAGGTGAATATTTATAATAAAGTTTACCCAAATTTCTTTTTTACACTTGCTTTTGTCAGAAACTTAGGTTTACTGTTAATTTCTATGCCCTATAATTGTTAAATGCCTATAATTTTAAATTAGAAACTGAATTTTGGTATTAATCTAGAAGTGTAAAGGCATATCTCTACACATATTTAAAAAATTTCCTAAATCAATGACATTAATTAAACAATAGATAAAATTTTG
>PVHX01035220.1:0-11687 GCA_004024805.1 Geosciurus inauris
TTATGTATCAGCATCCACTAATCAGAAAGAACATTTGGAATTTGGTTTCTTGGGATTGGCTTACTTCATTTTGCATAATGTTCTCCAGTTCCATCCATTTAATTGCAAATGCCATAATTTTATTCTCTATTATTGCTGAATAATATTCCATTGTGTATATATACCACACTATCTTTATTCATTCATCTATTGAAGGGCATCTAGGTTGCTTCCACAGTTTAGCAATTGTGAATTGTGCTTCTATGAACATTGAAGTGGCTGCATTACTGAAGTATGCTGTTTTTAAGTCTTTAGGGTATAGGCTGAGGAGTAGGATAGCTAGGTCAAATGGTGGTTCCATTCCAAGTTTTTTAAGGTATCTCCATACTGCTTCCCAGATAGTTTGCACCAGTTTGCAGTCCCACCAGCAATGTTTGAGTGTGCCTTTTTCACCACATCCTCGCCAGCACTTATTGTTGCTTGTATTATGGATAGCTGCCATTCTGACTGGGGTGAGATGAAATCTGAAAGTAGTTTTGATTTTCATTTCCCTAATTGCTAGAGATGTTGAACCTTTCTTCATATATTTGTTTATTGATAGTATATCTTCTTTTGAGAAGTTTCTATTCAGCTCTTTAGCCCATTTATTGATTGAGTTGTTTGTTTTTTGAGTTCTTTATATATCCTGGAGATCAGTGCTCTATCTGATGTGCATGTGGCAAAAATTTGGTCCCAGAATATGGGCTGTCTGTTCATCTTATTGTTTGTATCTTTTGCTGAGAACAAGTTTTTTAGTTTGCATTTATCCCATTTATTGATTATTACTTTTATTTCTTGCTCTTTGGGAGTCTTGTTAAGGAAGTCGAGGCCTAAGCTGATGTGATGAAGATTTGGGCCTACTTTCTCCTCAATTAGGTGCAGGGTCTCTGGTCTAATACCTAGGTCTTTGATCCACTTTGAGTTAAGTTTCGTGCATGGTGAGAGATAGGGGTTTAGTTTCATTTTGCTGCATAAGGATTTCCAGCTTTCCTAGCATCATTTGTTGAAGAGGCTATCTTTTCTCCAGTGTACATGTTTGGCTCTTTTGTCTAGTATAAGATAACTGTATTTAAGTGGGTTTGTCTCTGTGTCTTCTATTCTGTAACAATTGTCCACATGTTTATTTTGGTGCCAGTACCATGCCATTTTTGTTACTATAGCTTTGTAGTATAGTTTAAGGTCTGGTAATATGATGCCTCCTGCTTCACTGCTCTTGCTAAAGATTGCTTTGGCTATTCTGGGTCTCTTATTTTTCCAAATAAATTTCATAATTGCCTTTTCTATTTCTATAAGAAATGACTTTGGGATTTTAATTGGTATTGCATTGAATCTGTATAGCACTTTGGGTAGTATGGTAATTTTAATAATATTGATTCCAAGAGCATAGGAGATGTTTCCATCTTCTAAGGTCTTCTTCAATTTCAATTTCTTTCTTTAGTGTCATTGTAGAGGTCTTGCACCACTCTTGTTAGATTGATTCCTAAGTATTTTATATTTATTGAGGCTATTGTGAATGGAATAGTTTCCCTAATTTCTCTTTCAGGGGACTCATTGCTGATGTATAGAAATGCATTTGATTTATGGGTATTAATTTTGTATCCTGCAACTTTGCTGAGTTTATTTATTAATTCTAGAAGTTTTCTGGTGGTGTATTTTGGGTCCTCCAAGTATAATATCATGTCATTTGAAAATAATGATAGTTTGAGTTCTTCTTTTCCTGTTTGTATCCCTTTAATTTCTTTCAACTGTCTAATTGCTCTGGCTAGAGTTTCAAGGAATACATTGAATAACAGTAGTGAAAGAAGGCATCCCTGTCTTGTTCCAGTTTTTAGAAGGAATGCTTCTAATTTTTCTCCATTTAGGATAATATTGGCCTTACGTTTAGCATAGATAGCTTCTACACTGTTGAGGTATGTTCCTACTATCCCTAGTCTTTCTAGTGTTTTGAACATGAAAGGGTAATGTATTTTGTCAAATGCTTTCTCTGCATCAATTGATAAAATCATATGATTCTTATCTTTAAGTCTATTGATGTGATAGATTATGTTAATTGATTTCCAGATGTTGAACCAGCATTCCATCCCTGGAATGAATCCTATTTGATTGTGGTGTACTATTTTTTTAAATACATTTTTGTATGCAATTTGCCAAAATTTTATTGAGAACTTTTGCATCTATGTTCATCAGAGATATTGGTCTGAATTTTCTTTTTTTGATGTATCTATGTCTGGTTTTGGAATCAGGGTGATACTAGCCTCATAGAATGAGTTTGGAAGGGTTCCCTTCCTTTCTATTTCATGGAATAATTTGAGGAGTATTGGAATTAGTTCTTCTTTGCAGGTCTTGTAGAACTCGGCTGAGAATCCATCTGGTTCAGGGCTTTTCTTGGTTGGAAGGTTCTTGATGGCCTCTTCTATTTCCTTGCTTGAAATTGATCTGTTTAAATAGTGAATGTCCTCCTGATTCAGTTTGGGTAGGTCATATGTCTCTAGAAATTTGTTGGTGTCTTCAGGGTTTTCTATTTTACTGGAGTATAGATTTTCAAAATTGTTTCTAATTATCTGCTGAATTTCAGCAGACTGTCTTGACATTTCCTTTTTTGTTGCAAATTTTAGTAATTTGGATTTTCTCCCTCCTTTTTCTCATTACAGTGGCTAAGGGTTTGTCAATTTTGTTTATTCTTAAAAAAAATCAGTTTTTTCTTTTGTCAATTTTTTGAATTATTTCCTGTTTCAATTTCATTGATTTCAGGCTTGATTCTAATTATTTCCTATATTCTACTTAATTTGGTGTTGGTTTGTTTCTCTTTTTCTAGGGCTTTGAGATGTTGTGTCAAGTCATTGATGTGTTGACTTTTACATCTTTGAATATATGAGCTTAATGCAATGAACTTTCCTCTTAGCACTGCCTTCGTAGTGTCACAGAGATTTCAGTATGTTGTATCAGAGTTCTCATTTACCTCTAAGAATTTTTTTATCTCCTCCCTGATATCTTCTGTTACCAATGCATCATTCAATAGCATATTATTGAGTCTTCAGGTGTTGGAGTAGCTTCTTTTTAAAAAAAAAAAATTGTCATTAATTTCTAATTTTATTCCATTATGGTCAGATAGAATGTACAGTAGTATCTATGTTTTTTGTATTTGCTAAGACTAGCTTTGTGGCATTGCATATGATCAATTTTGGAGAAGGAACCATCTGCTGCTGAGAAAAAAGTGTATTTGCTTGTTGAAGGATGGAATACTCTATATATATCTGTTAAGTCTAGATTATTGATTGTTCTATTGAGTTTTGTAGATTCTTTGTTTAGTTTTTGTTTGGAAGATCTATCCAGTGGTGAGAGTGGTGTGTTAAAGTCACCTAGTACTATTGTGTTTTGGTCTGTTTGATTCATGAAGTTGGGAAGGGTTTGTTTGACATTCAAGGTTGCCCCATTATTTGGGGCATAGATATTTAAGATTGTTTTGTATTGTTGATGTATGATTCCCTTAAGCAGTATGAAATGTCCTTCTTTATCCTTTTTCACTAACTTTTGTTTGAAGTCCACTTTATCAGATATGAGAATAGAGACCCCTGCTTGTATTTGATTATCCAAATAGTTCTTCATGTTTGGAAAATTTTCTCACATTATTTCATTGAAGAAATTGTGCATTCCTTTGGTTTGAAATTCTATGCCTTCCTCTATCCCAATAATTCTTAAATTTTGTCTTTTTAGGTTATCCCATAATCCTTGGTGTTCTATTCGTGGTTTCTTACGATCTTTGCTGTGTTGTCAACTCTATTTTCAAGATTAAATATTTTGTTTTCATTGTCTGAGGTTCTGTTTTCCAAGTGATCTAATCTGTTGGTGATACTTTCTATTGAGTTTTTAATTTGGTTTTTTGTTTATATCATTTTGAGGATTTCCCTTTGGTTCTTTTTCAGAATCTCTATTTCCTTATTGAAGTAATCTTTGGCTTCCTATATTTGCCTGTGTAGCTCTTTGCCAAAATGATCTTTTGTTGCTTGGGTTTGCTCTCTTATATCATTTATTAAGCCACAGAACATTTTAATTATGTACATCCTGAATTCCTTGTGACATTTCTTCTGCTGAGTTGACCATGGATTCTAATAATGTAGTATCTTGGTTTGTTTGAGGCACTTTCTTCCCTTGTTCTTTCATGTTGTCTGTGTGTCTTCCCTTCTAGCTCTGCAGATTCAAGGTGTTACAGTATTTATCCTATAGGCTTATAGTTTTCCTACAGGGTTCTAGTATCTCTCCTTTAAAGTGGATACCAAGGGGCTGGGATTGTAGCTCAGCGATAGAGCGCTTGCCTCGCATGTGTGAGGCCCTGGGTTCGATCCTTAGCACCACGTACAATGTAATAAAATAAAGACATTGTGTCCATCTACAACTAAAAAAATATAAAAAAAAATAAAGTGGATACCAATATTGACAGTTCTCAATACAAACAATATATAGTTTCAAACCAAGTAGCTCCTAATAGCTCCTAAATACATTTATGGCTTAGTCGCAATATACAGAAATTATGAGTTCAGTTAATATCTATGATATAAGCAATAGGTTTGCACAAGGGTCTACAGTTTCTGTTGGTGGGCTAGAGAGAATTGGGGGTGGGGTGTAGGATAGAATGTTAGGGCAGTAGGAAGTGAGGATATAGTTATTAGATCCTAGGAAGCATGAAGGAGAAATCCAAAGGAAGTTGGCTATTTGTAGATGGGAGAGAAATAGATTTGGGGAAGACCAGTAAGAAGGAAGAAAATAGAGTACAACTAATGAGGAGACATGAAAATTAAGAAAAATAAAACATGTACAGGTGGAAGTTATGAGACTATATAATACAACTGCAGTATACTAATCAGATATCCCAGTCTACATATCCTAATGCATAAAAAATATGTGGTTTTACAAATGTTGTGGGTGTGAGGGCAGGAAAAGAGTGAGAGAAAAGAAGAAAGGAGAAAGAAAAAAAGAAAGAGTGAATGAAAAGAAGAATAAAGAAGAGCAAAACCCAAACAAAACAAAACAAAATGACAAAAAAGGACTATTAGAGAAAAAATAAAATAAAATAAATAAAAAGTCTCAATATAAATAAACAGGATTGCTTCCTTTCACCTCCAGAAGGTGGCATTATCTGTTGCTTACTGGCATCTGCCTGCTCATGTGAAGAATGTCACAGCTGGAGTCTCACAAAGAAGCCATCTGCTTCAGAGATGGGGTGGAGGACTGGGCCGGTGGTGGTGTTGGGTGACTGATGTGTTCAGAGATGCAGCTTTGTGATGTCCTTTATTGAAGTAAAAGTTTGTCTCCAGATCTTGTCCAGCACCCCCCGGTGTAGGAATTTCCACCTTGGTAGATGGAGATTCACTTAAGAACAGCAGCTACGGGACCCCAGTGGAAGCCAGTGGTCTGTGTGAGCAACTGCTAGGGGTCCTGCATGGATGGGTGACCCGATGTCCCACGGGGTGTGTAGAAACAGGCCCTGCCCAGTACCAGGTCCCATAATGGAGTCATGGCCCAGGATCCACATTGGCTGCTCATGGCTGAAATCCTTTGTAATCAGTGTTGCCTGGTGGCCCTGCAGGCATGTAAATGGAGTTCCTGTGGATGCAGCTACAGGGCGTTCTCCACAAAATGTCCAAGAAATGGTGATTCTGCTACTTCAAGCTATGGTCCTGGAGAGACTAGGAAGGGCACTTCCATCTAGGCCTCCATCTTGGAACCAATGGAGGATTATGTCTTAAGGAAGTTTCCTTGAAGGGATGATGGCTGAGCCAAGTTTGAAAGAATACATAGAAATCTCTTTTTATTGTTCCTCTGTCTGACAAATGAGTGGAATGTGGTGCCACTCACTAAGGAATGTGGGAAATTGCCAAGTATATATATATACTTAGGGAAGCAAGGTGAGTATGTGTGTGGCTATGTTAGAGATGAAATAGGTATATCTTAGTGGTGATGGCAGGCAGATCTAAACTTTAGGAGCAAAATATAAGCTAGAAATATAATCTGTGCATATGCATGTAAATGGCAATAGAATCCATGTAAAAAGGTGAACTGTCAAGGAGGAGTGTGTGGAATGAGAGTCAACTGTAAGGAACACTACCATATTGGGTGTAGTAAAAACAGAGGTATGCTGTTGGGATCCCTATCCCCAAGAAATTATTTGTTATTCAGTTGCAAAGAGGTGCAGTTAACTAACAGCCTTCAGCTGTTAGTTTCCTCAGATTTTGAGTTATAATCATGCTATCGTCAGATTGGCCCACTGGCAGTATAGTAATACTAATGCCTTGTCATGTGTCCCCAATGTAGGACTTTTAAAATGGACATTTTTGTTCTGTAACTCCTCATTGAGCTGGCAGAAACAGACTGGCATTGTGATCCCACAGTCTTAACTGCCTAACTCAACTCCCTTCCATTTCCTAAGTCTCACTCAGAAATGAGCCGTTTGCATTTCCTAACTTTCTCTCAGTGTGCACTTTTGAAGGAACCCAACCTGCAGTGTAGGGGGAGGTAGAAGGAAAGTAACTTTCTGAAGCAGACTGAGAAAGAAATCAGAGATTCAGGGAAAAAATAGTACAATTCAAGCCAAGGGGGAACAAAGTTTTTCATACAGAAAGAATATGAAGACATCATTTAAAATTAAGTTGAAAATATATCTATATAAAATTTACCAACTAAAGGTTGGGGATATAGCTTAATGGTACAAAGTACTGGGTACAATTACACACACATACACACACACACAGAGGAAAAAACAAAACAAAAAACTAGAAGACCATTCATTGATGAATGTGACAAAGTCAAGTGATGAAGGTAGAAAAATAATTTATATGGATTCAGGAGTTATTGAATGGGAAAGGGAGAAAAAGTTGTGAGTAGTAGAACTATGTTGTTGGATCTGTCTTCCGATAAGTAGTTAAGAAACTTGCAGTGGAGTATCTGACAATAAATTTTATAAAAGTGAAAAATATCTGGGTTAATTTTATCAACATCCCTCCTCAAGATTACAGAGCTTGGAGATCAGATACAAGTCTTCCAAAGGATGTGAGGACACTTGTGTCCTGGGCAGGAAAGGCACTTAGGATATCTCCATATGATCGCCAATTCAAATACTTTAATTTAAATACCAAAAATTATTTGGATCATAACTTCCTCATGCCTGCTTTCTTGGAGTTCTTTTTATAATCAAATTTTGTAACTAGGGATCTGACAATAGAAGGATTTCTATTTTTGAAGTCCTTCTTACAGATTACCAAAACTCAACATCAACTGCAGCAATTGTATAGAACATAGATCAAGAATTTTGGCAGGGAGCATGATGGGAAATGAAGGGTGTCTTGCCACTGCTGTGGGGTGCCTTCTGGGTCCCTCATACCCAAGATGGGCAGTTGAGCTGGGAACCCTGGGAACAGGCCGGAGCCTCTGTCCTGCAGACACCTGAAGTCCCCTCTGTGGCAGCACACTAGCGAGGCCCAGGCCTCCAAGCACCTGACCCTGCCCTGCCTCCATTACTTGATGGTGCAGATGGCCTGTTATGTTCCATCCAGGACCCCAGGGGATGCCGGAGGATCCCCAGGTCCAACCTTGTCCCGCCCAGGCAAAGTGACTGCTGAGGAATTGGCAGTTTTGGGTGGCAGCAGGCGTGGCCTGGCTAGAACAGTGGCCACCGAAGTCCTCATGGGCTTGGAGGGCCCCAGAAAGCAGGTAGACTCTGAAGAGCTTTGCCATGTGTTACCTGGGGGTGGTACACTCAGGGCCCAAGGGGGACCAATTTCTGCCTGTTCAATAAGACCTCACCTTCTTTTCCAGACAATGTCAAGGACAAAGGCATTAGTCATCCTGGAAGGTGAGTAAAGCGGAACAATGATGGGTGGAACCTTTAGCAGCGACAGGAGAACTTTTTGAAGTACTGCTAGCAGCCATTGTGTGGAACAGTTTGCAGAGGAAGGGGTTGTGGGGTCGGTTAGAGGCTAGAGGCCGGCTAGGGTAACATTGTGGACTGGACTAAGGTTAGTCACCATGGAGTGGAAAGTTAGCCATCAACAGGGGGAAATTCTGGTTAGTGGCCATTGTGGGGGAACAGATTGCATCCTACAGGTGGAAGGGTTACCGGCTGTTGGGTGGTTGTTTTTCAGTTAAATCCAAGAGAGAACCAAGGAATATACCACTTTTGACCGGTTGGAAGTGCTCACCACTCCTTGGGAAGATTTACTGGCCCTTTATTAAGAAGACCTCTGTATATAATATGAAAAGCTGCTATCAACTTTCCCCCAAGATTTTAAAAGAAAAATTTTGCTACATCTGGACATTCTAGATGTAAAGAGGTTGCCAAAGTATGAGAAAGTGTTGTAAGAACAGATGAGGCAAAACATCGAATAGGAAACAGGAAGCAGGTTTATTTGACTGCAGTTGGTTCAGAGGGTACACCTTTCACTGTAATCAATTAATTCCCCTGAACCCCAAGTTCAGGCAGTTTCAGAACTTTATACCCCACGAGTAAGGGGAGGGACACAGAAGTTCACAATCTTCAGAAGTTTACACAAAAGCAGCTTTTTCTTTTACTTTTCTGGGCAAGTTAACCCTTCAAGGACAGCACCTGAGAAGGGGAGAGTTCCTTCTCCCCTTTATTTCCTCCCCCTGCCAGCTGTTACCATGAAGCCCAATTAGTAACATCTTCTCTTATCTCTGAAATGTAAACATCTCTGTGAAGCTCAGGACCAAGGCCAGAGGCTTTGTTAAAGGATCTGTCTTTCTTTTTACACTTTACATTTACAAACAAATTCCAGTTTAAAAAAAAAAACAACAAAACTTATAAATCATTATATTGTTACTGAAAGGTTCGCTCTGAACTGGACACAACACACTCCATATAACCAAGATATCTTTATTGATGGGAATCAGTGCAGATGGACATCTGGGGAGAAAAAAGAAAAGGGGAGAGTGGGTGCGGAGCATGGGATTTTATAGGGCCTGTGGTAAAAGTGTCATGGACTATGGATTGGTTATTTCAGGCTGGTGTGTCAGGTAAGGATTGGTGGTCTGGTTGTGACACCCTTGAGGTCACTTCTATTGAAGGTTAACTTGGCTGGTTAGGGTTGAACTTGGGTGGGAAGCTGGGAAGCTTGGTACAAAACTGCCTTAGGCATTTGAGAAGGAAGGACCTAAACAGGATATAGGGAGGATGGTTACTACCTTATAGTCACTACACTGGATAGTCCAAAAAGTATTTTTGAAAAACTAGTAAGGGGGCTTTCAGCATCTGGAGTGCTGATCTCTTTCAGGCCAGTGACCAAGCAACACAGAACAAGAGGAAATAGAAACTTTAACTACATTGAACTCTTTGGTAAAGACTCTTTTGCTGATAGTCTTAAGATCAATTATGTTGAAGCTTTCTGGAGAAGCATAATTAAGACATTCTGTAGAGGAGGGGGTGCTAATATAAAAGTAGAAATAAAGACATCTTGTAAAACTTTTGTTACATAAATGTGGACATTCTAGATGTAAATAGGTTGCTGATGTATGATAGATACTAACGTTTCTCGTAAATGTCTATTTGTTTTTAAAAATTAGAGAAGAAATGTCTCCTGGAACTGAGTTTTTGAAATGGAATTGTTAGAGCACCTCTAGGAGCAAGAATCTTTCACATTTGTTCAGTGGGTTGGAGCACATGGAACAGAAGACTAGGAGAAGGGAAGAAGGTCCTGTGCCAGACTCGTCATATGTTTTTCATGTTCTAACCATTGTTTTGTATGTGGTTTTTATTCCTCATTGCTGTATATGTAGTTGATGATGCTAAGTACTTTCTTGAAATATCTAGTCTTTCTAGATATTCTAAGGTTCCCAGTATGTGTTAAAAGTAGAAGTAGTAAAAATATAACACATTTTGTAAATTTCTTTTTGAAATTTTAACATACAAAAACCTCTGTTGAATGGTACATATTATATTTGTGTGCTGGTTTTCCAGAGAAGGAAATGCATAGAGTGCCATGCCAGTGTGCCTATAATGAGGCAAGAGTAACCATTGTTCCTTATGTCTATGCATTTTGCTTTACTTTGCTGTGTACATAGTGTATATAAATGACAAATGAATCCTAATCTATATCTAGCCTTTATAGATGCTAAAGACGTTGCCAGTGTGTGACAAAAGTAGAGTTAGTAGACATAAATTGTGTATGTTTGGTGTTAAAATTCCTAGGAAAGATTATCTTCTGAAAATTTAAGCATTGTAGCCCACTGGATTGGTAAAGGGCCAGAATGTTCATATTTTGAAGACATTTTCAAATTAAAACTATTGTTATATGTATGCAGTTTACTTAAGACTATTGTGTACGTAGTGGACAAATTGACTCCTTACCTGAAAAATCTAGTCTGTCTAGATGTTTAGAAGTGTAAAGGTAGTGAAACATCACTTTGTAATTATCCTTTTGCTAAAATTCTTATGAAATATTGTCTTTGGGGAATGGAATTGTTAAACCACCTCTGTGAGCAGTATAGTACCATTTATACTTGTTCAATGATGTGGAGAAAGTGTGAGGGAAACAATTCCAAAAGGTAATATGTTCCTGTGCTCATATTTGGATATTTTCAGACATTTTCCTGTAATTTTGTGCATTTTGTTGTGTATATAATGTATATGATATACAAATGTGTCCCAATTTTGCAACTTCTAGTCTCTAGATGTGAAAGAGGTCATCAGTGTATGAAAAAGTAGTAAAATTAGCACATTTTATACACTTCGCATTGAAATTAATAGGAAAGCTTGTCCTCTGTAAATGACTTTTGGATATAAATTTTTCAACTATTTATAAACATTACATATACCTGTATTTGTCCCCTGACTGAGAGTAGAGAGAAGGAAGTGAGGATGGAAGGGTTCAAGGCCAAAATGATCTTATTAGAAGATGAGTCCATTTAAAACCATTGCTTATGTGTGCATCTTTTTGTTGTTGTTGATGTATCTTTATTTTATTCATTTGTTATTTATATGTGGTGCTGAGGATCGAACCCAGTGCCTCCCGCATGCTAGGCAAGCACTCTACCACTGAGCTACAGACCCAGCCCCTGCAATTTTATTTACTAGTTCTGTGTGCATTACAGACAAGTTCTTATGTAAAACATCTAGTTCTATATATTTAGAAGTGCTCAATATATTTAAAATTAGAAGTAGTAGAATGAAACATTTTTTAAAATAGCTTTAAAACCTGATGGGAAATACTGTGCTTGAATCATTGATACACCTTTGTGAATATTAAAAATAGAAAAAAAGAACTTAGATAAACAACTGATTTATTCAGGAAAGCAGTTTTTTTTTTTTTTTTTTTAATCCCTGACATTGTTTAGAATTACCTGGTGCATAATGATAATAAAAAATTTAAAAAAACAAACTTTTTGTGAGTTTTATTCTTTTAAGAATTTCTAGTACAACTCCTTATTGCATGCACCCAATGGGAAACACTGTCATTATCCTCAGGACTGCTCCATCCTGCCCTTGCTATAAGCCTATTTTTTGCCAAAGTTTAGTCCTCAAAGGAAGTAATGAGATAATATGTTCATTGAAGGACAACTGTACTGTCTGAGAGTCACTAAAGAGATTAAAAGAGAAGTGGATAATAAAAAAAGAAAATGAGAGACCTAGAAAAAAATGATTTTGTTTTCAAATGTTTGAATAT
>PVHX01035221.1:0-11697 GCA_004024805.1 Geosciurus inauris
ACTGGATAAACTATGGATAGAGGGAACTTAACATTATAAAAGATTTATATGACAAACCTACAGCCATCATCATACTGAATGAAGAAAAAGAGAAAGCATTTTGTCTACAATCAAGTACAAGATAAGGATGTCCGTTCTCACCACTTCTGTTTAATATACTTCTTTTGAAATTCTAGCCAGGACAATCAGGCATGATGAGGAAATTAGGGGATAGAAATTGGAAAAGAAGAAGTCAAAGGATCACTGTTTGCTGATGACATGATCCTATATAGAGAAGCCTCCCAAAACTTCCACGAAAAGACATATGGAGCTGCTAAATGGATTTAGCAAAGTATCAGGATACAGGATCCATACTAAAAATGTAGTAACTTTTCTATAGTGATTCAACTGAGAAAGAAACCTGGAAAAGCACGCCCCTCACAAAAGCCTCAAAAAAATATCTGGTAATTGATTTAACCAAGGAGGTGAAAAAAAACTCTACAATGAAAACTGTAGAATATTGCAGAAAAAAAGTAAAGATAACTTCAGAAGATGGAAAGACCTCCAATTTTCTTGGATAAGCAGAATTAATACCGTCAAAAGGCAATGTACACATTCAATGCAGTCTCTATCAAAATACTAATGAATGACATTCTCCATAGAACTGGATAAAAACAGAAAAAAGGAATGGAGCAGTGTAACTAGTGCTATGACTTACATTCATGTGTGAGACGACACAAATAGCGTTAGAGAGGAAATGCCTGGAATGAGGCAGGACATCGTGGCAGGAGAGTGTGGTGAAGGAAATCAGCTCAGGACATGCCACCATGGAACAGAGAGAGAACTCCTCTCCATGATAAATAAAATCTCCAAGGCAGGGCCTTAGTGATCCACATCTTTAAGTCACACCTTACTTACCCATTGTTACCACCCAACTAAAGTGGATTAATTCACTGATTGTGGAAAGGCTCTTATAACCCAATTATTTTACTCCTAATCCTTCTTGTATTGTCACACACATGGGCTTCTGGGGAACACCTCATATCTGAACCATATCAGCATGTTTACTGAAAAATGTAGAGCTGTCATTTGCGTCTTCTCTTAGGACTTATGACAATTTTTATTTGATGCATCTCATTAGGTTTCAAACAACTTAGAAAATAATTTTCTGTTAATTTTTCCCTTATTCTCTTTTTCTTTTCCAGGTTCTAATTATGCATAGGTTAGAATGCTTATATATTTCAGATCGCCTTCTGTGCTAACTAAATTTATGTACATTTTTACATGCTGGGGATTGAACCTACGTCCTCATTATGGTAAGCATAGGCTTTACCAAGCTACATCCCTAGTGTTAAACTTTCATGTTAGCCGTCTCTCCATCACTTTGGGTGGATATTAACATGTTTTACGGTTCTATAAAGCTTACTTCTGCAGTTTCCAACCCTGCCCACCCCTTCCATGTGAAATTTTACATTGTAGATACTATATTATTAGTTCCTGAGGTTTCATTTGATTTTAATTATTCATTTCACTCAGGAAACAATGAATCTTTTCTTCTGTTGTATCAGTACTGACTGTTAAAAAATCAGTTACAGTGGTTTTAGAGTATTACATTCTAATTACAATAACTGGATCATCACTGCATCTACCTAAAATAATTATGTTGATTTTAGTCTTATAGGTCACAGGCTTCCTTAACGTCGCAGGCCTCATAAATTTTTATACAATTTTGCATCATTTACTTAGGATACAAATAAACAATTATTATAGTTCCTTTCACAGGAAATATGAGCCCTTTCATATATACCCATTTGTGAGGATGAGGAACAATTACTCAGTTCCCAACAGAGTGGAGTCCACCTCAGACTCTGCATACCTTCCAGTATGTTCCATCCATCTCCTATCACCTCAACCCCAGCCTCAACTTCTGCCTATGTTTTTCTATTTTGTTTCAGTTGTACTTTCATGAGATGCACAGCTAGAATCCTAAAGTATTCAGTATGGAAAGCATGGTGTACACGAGTTGTAACATCAGGAAACTTAACAGAGTGGGAAAGAAGACACCTATCAGACACTGTAGAGAGAGGATCTCGGGAGCCATAGGAGGTGCTAGGAATCAATAACTCTAGAATCCAGGGATCAGAACATGTAGAATATATAAAGGCTGATTTGAACGTTGGATCAAAGTGAGAGAAGTTGCATTATCTAAATGATTGGCACACACTTTTATTGTCAAGGGAAATTAGAGGATATTTGAAGCTCCACTCTCCCCAGATGGCTATTATCCAGAATAGAGTCAAATCAAGGGGCAAGTTAGGTCTTCCACTTGGGACTTCATAGTCCTGTGCTCCCCAGTGAGATCTTGTCACCTTACCAGAGACACTAAAATTACAGGTAGCAGAGAGGTAACCTCACAGCACTCTTTTCTTAAAACTGCAGGTTGTTCTCAGATTCACAAATTTCCCCCCATCTATCCAGGTAAGTGCCATCTTGCTTCCACAGATGTAGTGACTGGGTGCACGAGCTTCTAGGAGGAGATTGGAGGGGGACATTGGGTCTCTGAGGGTTCTGATAACTTGAGAAGAGACACCCAGCTCTGACCACTATACTCGACCCAGACAACTGTGCTCTGTAAAATGCAGTGAAGGAAGTCTTCCTAAGTTATGTCATCCATCAAATTTTGAGACAGAAAATTAGTATTTTCCATAGGAAATATCAATTATTTCAGGTTTCTGTTCAATTTTTATCAACCAGATGTAGCAGTACTCAAGTTATGTATGCTATTTATGCTATCTTATGTTTTATATGTTATTTACTTTTATAAAAATAGGAAAGTAACGTTTCCCTGTCCACTTTTTATTAAAAATACTGCATATTGATTCCCTCATCTTTTTGAAAAAATAGAACAATTATTGATATGTGATTTCTATACTTTGAGGATTTAAAAAATAATTTTATATGCTCCAGAAGGTAATAAGGGTAATCTCACATTGCTGCAAGCATCTATTTTAGGTTCTCATAAAATCTTTCTTGTCCTACATTTAACAAGTTGGAAACTAAGTGTGTGATCCCAATGTATGTGCTCTTCCCATTATTAAATTTTAAGGGAGAAGGCATTGATACTGATGTCACATGCACATGAAACATTAAAAAGATAAGTGAATTTGATTATGGATACCTTTTCCTTGCTCCAAAAGACCATGGAATATAATTTGCAATAGCTGGGTAGAAAGAATATTTATGTCTATTAATCTCTTCTTTTTTATTATTCATTTAAAAATTCTCCTTCCTAATTCTCTAATAATAAATATGTCTGAAATGCATTTTCTTAGAGAAGATGAACCTCATCCTGTTCAGGCCTCTATACTTATGATTTTATTAAGTCTATTATTTCATGCACATCCATTTATGGAAAAAACATGTAAAAGTATATCTTTTTCTTCTTTCCAAAGCAATTTGGACTTGACTCATGTCATTATTGAGTTGATCATGGAAACAGATTCTCCTTGCAGGTATGTTCGAGTTTCCAGTAATGACAGCTTTGTGTCTGTGATGAAGGTCCTTTGGAGTTTCTTGGTGATGTTAGAAAGGTAATTTTTCTTCTAATAGTTCTGAAGACAGACTTGAAAATATTGTTAATGTCTGACTGCCACTGTGAACCCTGAACCGTACTTATACCATTCCAATTTACAGAGACAATGGATTGTTTTTAGCCAAGTTTTCCAGAAATAGTTTGCCCAAATATTCTCCAGGCTTTTTTCCTCCATATTCCTGGAGCTCGTGTATTTCACAGAGGCTCCCCACACAGCACGGCACCTGGTTGCTGATGGCTGTGCCCTCCCTGAGGTGCAAGCTGTTGCTCCCTAGTGCTATTCATAGTTTCCCAGTCAGCACTGTGCCACAATGTAGGGTTTAATGCTCAATTTCTCCTCAGTCCCAAACCCAAATAAATCAGGACCAGTCTCACCTCCCAGATCTCATTTGTCCATCTTTACCTTAGCACAGAGAAAGTGATGGGGGGGGGGGCGCGCCTGGGCTTGATCCTCAGCATTGCAAGAAAAAAATTCAAGTATCAATTTTATACACGGACTTCTTGAATCTCAAAAAATGCTCTTGCTTTATTAAAGGAAGGAGGAGAACCTGATTCCAAGCGGACTCAGATTTCAAGGTTTGTTTAGATACTTATCTTTTAATTATTTCTTAAAACAGAGTGAACCTGGATCTGTGTGAATTATTGTTATGTTTAGCACAATGGTTCTGCGTATTTTAGTAGAAAAAAATTCCAAGGATGTTCTTGCTGATATTTAATAACTGGTCTTGGTTCACGTAGGCCAAATTCTGACCTGATAACAAAAACATTTAAAAATATGTAGCTGTATAGCGGGATTCAAATAATCCTAAAATTTCTTTGGTTTTCTCTGAACAGAGATTGCCAACAGATTCTAATATTCTGGTAATTTCTTAGTCTGAGTTGACGATAGAGTTTATTAGATATTAAGAGAACTATGAAGTCTGCCAACTTTCATAAATGAGGATTTGTACAATATCAAAAAATAAAATAATTTCATAGTGATTATTCTTTGCAGGAATGATTCCCTCTTTGGCACATATGCTTTATCTTGTTTCATGCACTGTATCTCCAGTGCATTCAGGATAAGAATGTGTTCAGTTTGTAGATAAAATGAGCCTACAACTCAGGCTAATGGGATTATCAAGGTTGGGTACTTATCCTTTAAATGGAAGACCATAAAGCTGCATTCAAGCCATCTGACTTCAGAGTTTTCAATTCTTTGCATTTTCTCTGTGAGCACATTAACAAGATTACATGTGTTTATATACAAACCAGAATAAAGTTAACACAAAACTAAATAAATATGGGTTGTCTAAGCCATTGAGTCTCTTTTCTTTGGAAGAGTTTCTTTCCAATGCAAGCCTATGATTTTAATTTGTCAAAAATTATACAGTTCTTATAATATTTCTAGCATGTAATCAAGATGATATATGAAAAGAAAACAAGAAATCACCCTTGTGGTAATACATCACCATGAAAAACTCAAGGTCATAACAGATAAAGACTTTCTATAACATGGTAATTTTTAATTTACATGGAAAAGTTTTGTACTTCACATCAAATATAATTCTGCTAGATTTCTTCCAGAGGGAACCATGGAATTTGAGTATTGGAAGAGGAAATGGGGCATTGGGATAGGTCCACAAATTTTTCTCAACAGTGTTGGCTGAGATTGATGAAATTTAATATGAATGGTAATGATTTTTTTTAACTTTTCTCCTACGACATGTACTCCATGATTCCTTACCCCAGAAGATGGAAAAATACTACAATCTACATGGCATTATTAACATAAGAAACACCTTTTATTCTGAAGTTGGAATTGGGATCTTGGCCAACACCATCCTTTTCCTGTTCCATCTCATCAAGTTCCTCTTTGACAGCAGGATCAAGAACAGTGACTTGATCATTGGCCTCCTGGCCCTAACCCACCTCCTGATGCTGCTCACCCTGGGGTTCATAGCTACAGATATTTTTATATCTCATGTGAGGCTGTGGGATGACCTAACATGTAAATCAATTATCTACTTGTACAGGTTTTTGAGGGGCCTCTCCATTTGTGCCACTTGCCTGCTGAGTATCCTCCAGACCATCACCCTCAGCCCCAGAAGCTCCTGCTTGGCCAAGTTCAAAAATAAATCCCCACAGGATATTCTGAGATCCCTTCTTTTCCTGTGGGTTTTCTATATGTCTTTCAGTGCTCACTTCTCAATCTCTGCTGTTGACAACTCCACTGTGACTTTGCAGGGTCTTATATTTGCCAGTAATTTCTGCACTATTTTACCCATGAGTTACTTCCTCAGGCATTTATTTTCCATAATGGTTGTATTTCGGGATGTCTTTCTTATAGGGCTCATGGTTCTCTCAAGTGGGTACAAGGTGACTCTCTTGTGCAGGCATAAAAGGCAGTCCCAACACCTTCACAGCACCAGCCTGTTTCCAAAAGCATCCCCAGAACAGAGGGCCACCAGGACCATCCTGTTGCTCATGAGTTTCTTCATGCTCATGTACTGTTTGGACTGCATCATATTCTCCTCAAGAACTATGTGGAACAATGACCCTGTGTGTCATTCTATCCAGATGATGGTGTCCAATGGCTATGCCACAATCTGTCCTTTGGTGTTCATCTGTACTGAAAAACAAAGTGTTTCCTTTTTGAAATGCTTTTGGGGGAAGTATAGTAAATATTGAATCATTGCATGATAGATAAATTATCTGAATGAGCCACCATAAATCTTTGCAACAATTAATCAGGGAGTGGTGTGTATGCTTTCTTTGGGAATAAATACATAAAATGGGGCTTTTTCAATGATTACTTTTAAACTTGTGAATGAGAAATACATGACATATTACTATCCATATGGCTCAAGATAAACTACAAATTTTATATTTCTCATTGATGTGTGAAAGTAAACAAGCAGAGGTGAGTATTATTTTCTTTATCTGAATTAGTCCATAGATCTACAGATATGTGAAAGATTGGAGCAATTTTAATAAGTCAATATTCTCAGTAATCTGTATCATGCCTAATAGATTGTAAATATCTCTTAGAATAAATTGCCATCTCATCTGTCAAGTGGACTTCTATAAATATAGCAGAAGTTGGATATAGGGAATCAAATGATTATTTGAACACCATTGCTTATGGTAATATTATTTATAATAGGCAGTGCATATGAATGTATAAACATGTGGTCTGGATATACTACAGAGTACCAGTCAGCCATAATTCTGATGCACAGGTAAGAAAGAGATGAATCTTGAATCCTGTATTATTTCAAGTGAAATGTCTCTCACAATAGTATCAACACTGTATTAATCTACACATGGAGGGTGTAAAATCGGGTAGTATAATTCATAAAGAGACTATACAATGGCATTTTACAGCAGCTGAGGAAGGAGTTCTGTTGTGAATTCTTGTTTAGCTCATACTGAAAGAGTTTAAAAGAAGGGAAAAGTGGAGATATGGTGAAGATTATAGATGCACCCAAATGCGAAGGTGGTTAATGCTACTCTTAAACATGGGTAAATGGTCAATCTTCTCTTTTCTGTACTTAATCATAATAAAATGTTTCAATGACCTTATAATCAATGGTGTGGCGAATTTTCTTTGAAATTACAATAAAAGTGAAAGGATTCTCAAAGTGCCAAAATATAATTTTCCAGTCATTTGAAAACATTCCTGTAAAGCTGTGCCAAACAAGCCATGCACGGCGATTGTAATCCTAGCAGCTGGGGAGGCTGAGGCAGGGGGTTCAGCATTCAAAGCCAGCCTCAGCAACGTGGTGAGCACCTAAGCAACTTAGCGAAACCCTGTCTCCAAAAAAAACTTTGAAAAAGGGCTGGAGACGTGGTTTAGTCGTTAAGTGTCCCCTGATGGCCTTACAAAAAAAGCCACTCCATTTCCATGTCAAGGTTTTCTCAGGACAAAAAAGGGATAAGGACCTCTCTCAATGGGAAAAAGATAAAAGGGAGGCCCACAGCAGCCTCATTAATGCCACAGACACTTGAAGTGTTTGTTGCTGGAGAACCCTGCAGGCCCCTCAGGTCCTGAGCAGCTTAAGGAGCTGCTAGATAATATGCAGCACTGCACCGATACACAACAGAAGCTCAGTCCTTGCAATCCTCCCCTACCCATGGTGATGCTAAAGGGAGTGTGTCAGGGGAGGAAAATGGAAGGTCCTGGGAAATGAGAATGGAGACACTGTGTTATGTGCACAAATAAATATGGCATCATTAATCCCTCTATTATGTATAATTTTAGTGCACCAATAAAAGCTGAGGGATTCACCACCACCAGATGAGTTGAGAAGAAATGTTTGAAACTTTTAGGTCTAGAAGTAAAGGAATGATACTAATGGAAGTATGAAGTTAGGTCTTTGATCCATTAGGATTGATATCTAGATAGACAGATAGATGATAGATATACATACATGATATATGATTTGATATAAATACACATATACATGTACATATGTATATATGAATATATATGTATATAATATATATGCATGTGTATATATTTCAGGGTGAGTTATAGATCGGGGTCAAGTTTCAGTGTTCTTTATATGTTCATCCAGGTAACCAAGCACCAGTGATTGACAAGACTGTGCTTTCAATGAAAACTCAGGCTCACAGGATGCTCAAAGTCACATTTGAATTAAATGGAAGGTAATATAGATAAAATCAAGCCATATGACTTCAGAGTTTGCCATTCTTAGCATTTGCTTGGGGAATATATTAACAAAATTACATGCACTCATAAGCAAACCACAGTAAAAATAACAAAAAAAAATAATTTAACTATGTGTTGTCTAAGCCATTGACACTTCGTTCTGGAGAATTTTATTTTAAAATGCAACCTCAAAATATGTTTAATTTACCAAAAACTATACAGTTCTTACTCTACTGCTGGCACGTAATCAAAACGGATGAAAAGAAAACAAGAAATTATCATTGCTGGAAGACTTCATCATGAAAAAAATCAAGAAAATAAAGGAAATATTTTCTCTAACATATGGTAACTTTTAATGTACAGGAAAAAGTTTTGTACTTTGAGAAAAATCAGCTATGATTGGGCAATGAGAAAAGAGAGAAGGCGTCTCTCTTTCTCTTTTTTTTCCAGGGGGTGCAAGGAAACTCCAGTACTGGAGGGAAACATGGACCTGGAGACCGGGGTCATGAGTTTCTGTCATGGCGACAGTGTTGGCTGAGATGGATACAATTTAATTTTTATAATAAGAATTTCTTCTTACTTTCCCCCTAAGACATATATTCCATTATTCCTTACCTTAAAAAGTGAGGAAAAATAACAAGCTGTATTGTATTATAAACTTAAGAAACACCTTTTATTCTGAAGTTGAAATTAGGATCTTGGCCAACACCATCCTTTTTTCTTATCCATCTAATCAAGTTCCTGTTTGACAAGAGGCCTAAGAACACTGATTTGATCATTGGTCTCTTGGCCCTAATCCATCTACCGATGCTGCTCACCACGAGGTTCATAGCTACGGACACTTTTGTGTCCCAGGGTTGTATTCAAGGTGACATCACATGTGAATAAGTCGCCTACACCTAGGCTTAGCATTGTGTATAACTGCATGTATGTTCTGATTCCACATCACATACAACCAGAGAAATGAAAAGTTGTGCTCCATCTGTGTACAGTGAATCAAAATGCATGCTGCTATCCTGTAGACCTAAATAGAATAAATATATTTTTTAAAAAAAAGAAATTCCACAGTCTGGTCATTTCTCCACAGAGTGACCACTCATTACAAATAACTGTGCCACAGTCACAGGCTCACATGCTGCACACGGACCTATCCAGGGTCCAAGGCTGTACACATTCTAGGTCTTATTTTCTCTGTGTATGCAAATCCAGCAAATGACACCCAAGACTAAAAGCTGTTGCATCATGGGTAAAATAGCAAAGTCTACTCAGCCAAAAGTGGAGGGTGGGTGGAAAGGGGAAAGTGCTCAAGACAGGAAGACATGCTCAGGGTGCGTCTGTAAGGCTGAGCAGGAGTCACCTAATGCACCCAAAGCAATGGAGGCACAAGAAAGCCAAAGTCACCCACACATGCAAGGGGACAGAGGGCTGAACATATACACGGCTCTCAGGATGCTGATGCCTTTGTTTTGGTAGAGACGCAGGGTGTTTGGCAGGGTGGACAGGAAATGTGGGGAGACTCATCTATTAGTTTGACCTTGACCCACGCAACTCACACAGCCCTGTGTAGAACATGCCCTAGGATGCCCGCACAGGAACACAAGTGGGGCTAAAATACCATCAAGCTCAACACACAGCCATGAACTCAAACACCATTTTGGGTCCACCAGATAAAAGGGATTCCTTTTAAACACCACCCCCTTGTGCCATGTATTCTAACAGGAGCCCAGTGCCTCTGCCCCAGCAGTGGAATTTTCAAAGCCTTTTTACACAAAATCTGGCTGAATTCTCACAACACCATGAAGTAGAGATCACAGGCACCATTTAGCAAATGAAGATACTGAGGCTGAGATGTGGGAAAAGACAAAATCCTGCAGGAGATACTCCTAAAAGGAACTATCAGGTCTCAGAGACTTCCTAGGGGACTAGGGTTTCTGGAAAAGACCAACAAGACTTGTAGGCATTTGCCCTATGACAATCTCAAATTCATCTGGAAAAACTGAGGCTTGATATATGCAAGTGATTTACTGTGGATACAATACATTCCATAACCACAAAATTATATTTTAAAAGATGAGGTAAGCCAGGTGTGGTGATGCATGACTGTAATCCCAGCAGCTCAGGAGGCTAAGGCTGGAGGATCTTGAGTTCAAATCCAGCCTCATCAACTTAGTGAGACCTTGTCTCAAAATAAAATATACAAAATGGAACTGGGAACGTGGTTCACTGGTTAAGCACCTGTGGATTCAATCCCTAATGCAAGAAAAAAAAGTGAAAAAAAATGAATCTCATCATTCCAATGTTTTCATCATTCTAATAGTTTGTAGAAAAATCATCTATAGAACCGGGCGTGGTGGTGCACATCTGTAATCCCAGCACTTAGGGAGGCTGAGAAAGGAGAATTGCCAGTTCAAAGCCAGCCTCAGCAATGGCGAGGCGCTAAGCAACTCAGTGAGACCCTGTCTCTACATAAAACACAAAATAGGGCTGGGGATGTGGCTCAGTGGCCAAGTGCCCCTGAGTTCAATCCCCAGTAAAAAAAAAAAAAGAAAGAAAGAAAGAAAGAAAGAAAGAAAGAAAGAAAGAAAGAAAGAAAGAAAGAAAGAAAGAAAGAAAGAAAACTCATCTATAAATGCGGCTTGATTTTTTTGTGTCCTGCTAGCAGTGACGAGGTGATATACACTATTTTGATTTTGGATGCAATTTTAATTTATAATCCCTCCTTAGATAGTGAGGAGAACACAGGCTCATACAATTAAATTAAAAGCAAATTTGCTGAGAAATCAGAGTAGAATAGTTGATTTTTATGTAATAGTAACTCGGGTAGGAAATAAATGGGAAGGTCAAATCCTACTGATTGAATTCCATTTCTTGGCCAATAAATATCAGAGCCCGGCAAAGAGAAGGAATTGCCCTCAACATTGGCAAAGATACCAGAAGCATCTCAGTAATGAGTTTTAGGAAGAAGCCATAACTGAATTCGGACCTCTTATCTCACTTGCGAATACAATTGTGTGTTTTGCTCTCCAAGAACATGATGGGCCAAAAACACTCTGGATAGGGAGTGTAATAATACTCCCTTTCATAGCAGGAGAATTAATTCCATGCATAAAATTCCTGAGCTTTGCAAAAAAGAATTGTTGCTCTTAAGACAAACACTAAGGTTGGTGGGCTTCAGGGCAAGTTTTAAGTGCAGTTCTGGCGCCATCTAGCGTCTAACAAGGAGCTCAATATCTTAACAAAAAAAAAAAACATCACATTAGTCACAGGGAGCACCAGGAGGGATGAGTCCACAGTTGTTCTTGAACCTTTGGGGGATTCATGGGGATGCAACTGGAGAAGGGGGTGAAGGCCACCTGTTAAAGGAGGCCTCTATCTCACAGGTAGGAAAGGGTCTTGGAACAGCTATGTGATATGCGGAGAGACGTGCCTTAGGATAATTCAGCAGTGAAAACATCCCCATAGATGTTACCAC
>PVHX01035222.1:0-11685 GCA_004024805.1 Geosciurus inauris
TTTTTTTTTCTATTTGCCTCAACAAATATTTTCAGTGAATAGTGTGTACAGCTTCTGAAAATTTGTTTTTTTTTCTGTTATGTTTGATAACATGTATTTAAATTCAACTTTTGAGAAAAATAAATTAAAAAATTAAAAAATTAAAAAAAAAAAAAAAAAGAATTACTATATTTCTGGAAAAAAAAATGACCTGAAAAAAAAAAATTAAATTATGGCCAAGGAAAGAAATCATCATCTTGATGATAAGTTAATTATAATTTACCCACACAAAAATACAAAGGAAATAATAGCAACTCAAGAACTGTGGGAAAATATCAAAGAATAATGCATGACTAATTAGAATACAAAAAGAAGAAAGGAAAACAGCAGAAAAAATATTTGAAGTAAAACTATCTGAAAATTTTTCAAAAACTAAGATGAGATAAAAAGCACAGATTTTGAGAGAATATCAAGTAGGATAAGTACCACATATAAACAGGTGAATAAATAAAGTAATGTTGCCTCCAACCTGCACCTCTCCTCAAGAAGTGCAGCCCAGACAACTCTGCAGAAGCAGCAAAGTTTATTGAGGAAATAGGTACACAGACCAATCAATTGGGGTCAGCTCTCCTTTCCTTCAGAGAGTGACCCTGAAATGAGGTTATTTAATGAGATGTTATTATAGGGGTGGGTGAGTTACATGACTTGGGAAAACAGAATTTGGCAAATATTCAACCTATAATTATTTACAGTTCAACTGTGATGGTGACTCCTATATCCTCTTTCAGTACCTGGAACTTTAGGTAACTGGTCAGGGGGTCTGGCAGCCTGTGGTTTGGCCCCATCCATGAGAAGCAAGGATAGCAAAGCATTAATCACAGAAGCATAAAAAGCAGATTTGCAGATATGTGCAGTCCTGAGCCAGCGTGACTCCATTTTGAGTTTGGATTTTACAGTAACACCTATTCATCTCATAACCAAATTACAGAAACTAAAGCCTAAGAAAAAAAAATTTGAAAGAAAAGAGAAAAATAATTGCCTTATTTACACAGCTATAGAAGGATAAGGATAAGAAGTTCATTGGATAGCACAATAACCAATTTTTATCTTTAGCTGATGTTCCTAACACAGTCCTTTTCTCCATTGTAGGCATAGCCCTGAGCCAACATGTGTGTAAATTTCACAATTTGAGTCTCTTTAAAATTCAATCTGCCATTCTATGTCTTTTAATTGATGAGTTTAAGCCATTAACATTCAGAGTTATTATTGAAATATGGCTTGTATTCCCGTTCATTTTAGTTTATTTTTGGTTTCTAACTTGACTTGGTTTATCCTTTGATTGGCTTTTCCTTTAGTGTAGCTCCTCCCTTTTCTGATATTTGTCGTTATTTTTCATTTCCTCCTCATGGAATATTTTGCCAAGAATGATCTCTAGTGGAGGATTTCTTGCTATAAATTCCTTTAACTTTTGTTTATCATGAGAAGTTTTTATTTTATCATCAAATTTGAAGCTTAATTTTGCTGGAGATAAGATTCTTGGTTGGCATCCATTTTCTTTCAGAGCTTGATATAGGATGTTCCAGGATCTCTTGGCTTTGAGGGTCTGAGTTGAGAAATTTGCTGAAATCCAAATTCGTTTCCCACTGTATCTATTCTGCTCCTTCTCACTTACAGCTTTTAAAACTCTATTCTTATTGTGTATCTTATTGTGTATCATTTTCATTATAATGTGCCTTGGTGTGGATCTGTTTGTTGTAGTTTTGTGCATTTGGTGTCCTGTAAGCCTCTTGTATTTGTTTTTCCAATTCTTCATGTTTGGGAAATTTTTTGATATTTCATTGAAGAGATGTGCATTCCTTTGATTTGTACCTCTGTGCCTTCCTCTAACCCAATAATTCTTAGATTTGGTCTTTTCATGTTATCCCATAATTCCTGGATGTTCTGTTCATGGTTTTGTACCATCTTCATTGTGTGTCAACTTTATTTTCAAGATTATATATTTTGTCTTCATTTTCTGAGGTTCTGTCTTACAAGTTCTCTAGTCTGCTGGTGATGCTTTCTATTGAGTTTTTATTTGGTTTATTGTTTCCTTCATTTCAAGGATTTCTACTTGGTTTTTTCAAAGTCTCTATCTCTTTCTTAAAATAATCTTTTGCTCCTTGTATTTTCTTTCTTATCTCTTTGTTGGAGTGATCAATGGTTGCCTGTATTTCTTCTCTTACATTATTCTGTACTTCACAGATCATATTAATTATATAAGTGCTGAACTCCTTCTCTGACATTTTATCTACTATGCTGTCAATGGTTTGTTTGGGGCATTTTCTTCCCTTGTTTTTTCATATTATTCATGTGTCTGCCTCTCTAGTAATGCTGATCTGGTATTACAGTTTCTACCCTATAATCTTGTAGTGTCCCTGCAAGTTATCAATACCTCACCTCTGGTGTTACTGGGCCTACCTGGACCTCGGGGATAATCTTCCTGGTCCTGATTGTTGAGGCTAGATGGATGTAGGCAGGGGTAGACACTGCTTGGTAAATGGGGGGACTGCAGCACGGTGTTTTCCTCCTCCACATGTGTGTGGTCATTCTCCTCTTCACATTGGCCTGGGGTTGGTCTGCTCCACCTCATCTGCGCTTTGGCCTGGGGTCAGTCTGCCACATTTTCTTTATCTATTCATCTGCTGATGAACATATGTGTGTATATGCCATATTTTCTTTATCCATTCATCTGCTGATGAACACCCAGACTGATTCCACAACTTGACTATTGTGAATTGTGCTGAAATAAACATGGGTATGCATGTATTTCTAAAGTATGCTGACTTCAGCTCTTTTGTGTAAAAAGCAAGGAGTGGTATAACTGAATCATATGGTAGATCTATAGCTTTTTGAGGAACTTCCATGTTGATTTCCATAGTGGCTACACTAATTAACACTTCTAAGAGTGTATAATTTTCCCCCTGTAGCCTCACCAGTATTTATTGTTATTTGCATTTTTTATTATTACCATTTTTACTGAAGTGAGGTAGAATCTCAGCATAGATTTTATTTGCATTAATCTGATGTCTAGAAATGTTGAAGATTTTTTATATGAATGTTGACCATGTGTACTTCTTTGTTTGGTGTCTGTTTAGTTCATTTCCCTTTTATACTTCTCTGTCAGAAGAGTAACTGTATGTAGGTTGTCTCCTCATTTGATTGTTTTGCTTGTTATGTAGAAGCTTTCTAATTTGATTCCATCCCATTAATTGATACTTGCTCTTATTTCGTGAGCTATAGGGAGTCATTGCCCTTGCATGTATGTTGAAGTGTTTTTTCTTTTTTTATTCTAATGTTCTCAAAGTTTCTAGTCTTATAGTTACTTCTGTGATCCATTTTGGGTTTACTTTTGCACAGGGTGAGAGAGGAGGATCTAGCTTTATCTTCTATGTATGTATATACAGTTTTCCCAGAACAACTTGTAGAAAAGTATGTCTTCTCTGTCAAAAACCAGATGACTCTAGCTGTGTGGGTTTGACTATGTGTGTCTTCTATCCTGTTCCAATAGCTTATATCTTTTTTTAAATATCAGTATCCTGTTTTTCTTATTTCACCTGGCCCTGTAGTATAATTTGAAATCAAATCAGGTATTGTTATGTCTCTAACATTGTTCTGTTTTATTTTGTTTTGTTTTATTTTGTTCAGGATTTCTTTGGCTATTATTCTGCATCTTTTCTTCTTCCATTTGAATGTTACAATTTTTTAAGTTCTGTGAAGAATATCACTGGTATCACATGATTGATTGTCTCAATAGATGCAGAAGAAACCTTTGCCAAAATTCAGCACCTTTTCACAATAAAAAAAATATTCTGAAGAAACTATGGATAGAAGTAACTTACCACAACATAGTAAAGTCTATCTATGGAAGCCTAATACCCATATTATACTGAACGGGGAAAACTGGAAGTATTTTCTCTAAAATCAAGAACAAAGCAAGGACATCAACTCTCGTTACTTCTATTCAATCAATTACTTGAAATTTGGTCAGAGAGATTAGGCAACAGAAAGAAATAAATGAGACATAAATAAGAAAGAAAGAAGTCAAATTATCCCTATTTGCAGATGATATGATCCTATACATATAAGACCCTAATTCTTCCACTGGAAGACTTCTACAGCTGATAAATTTAGCAAAGTAGATACACAATCAACATAGAAAAAATAATAGCTTTTCTGTACACCAAGGATGAATTCTCTGAGAAAGAAATCAGGAAAACAATTTCATTCATAATAGCTTCAAAAAATAGCTAGGAATAAACCTAACCAAGTAGGTAAAAGATATCTAAAGTGAAATCTTTAGAATAGTGAAGACAGAAATTGAAGAAGACACTAGAAGATGGAAAGGCTGAGACAGAAGGATTGAAATTTCATAGTCAGCTTGGGCAACTTAGTGAGAAACTGTCTCAAAATAAGAAGGACTAGGTACTTAGTTTGGTAGTAGAGGACCTCTGAGCTCAACTCCTGGTACCACAAAAAATAAAATATAATATATATTTCTTAAAGAAATATTTTTACAAAGAATTTGCTATCTTACTACATAAATGAATTTGCCTCATTCAGCATGCCTTTGTTGATCCATTTCTGAATATTAATCCATCTTCATTTCATAGGGTAGCCACCTCTGCACACACATACACAGGGTTAATCCTTGAGGTATTTTGTTTTTCTTGATAATTTTGCAAACATCTATGTCCTAAAAACTATGAAGCTATCTATATTCAATTGATAAATCTAATTTCTTTAACTTTTATTTTACTTTATTTTAATGTTGTTACAATCATATATATTCTTCTGGTTAGTATGAATTCAATATGCTTTTTGTTTCTTTTGGTTTCATAAAGCTGAACATCAGAGTATGGATTTCAGATTTTTTTTTACTTTTCTAAGATACACATTCAGTACTTTTCCTTCTAAGCTGTTTTCCTAGTATCTCAAATATGCTGATAAATTGCATTTTAATTTCCATCAGCTCAAAAAGTGCTCTTTAATTCATATTAAGATGTCATCTTTGATCTGCATTTTTTTCTTTTATTGAAGTATGTTGTTTTACCCCTGTGTATTTGTGGATCTTTTCAGTTACTCTTTGACTTTTAATTTAATTCCATTGTGTGCCAAAAGAATTCACTTTGTGATTTCCATCCTTTTTGATTTATTATACTATGCTTTGTGGTCTATAATTTGATCTATCTTGGATGTTGTTGCTCTTGTTTGGTTTTCTGCAGTGCTGGGTGTGTAGAGTGGTGACAAAGAATGCAAGAGCAGTGTCTGAAATTGGGGTCTCTGATGACCTCATGGCTGTGGCATGCTAGGTGCCCTAGGAATGTTTCTGTGCAAAGGTGAAGGATGCCTAACTACTGTGGTAATGCCCTCCATAAGGAGACTCTGTGCTAAAGTTTTATCAGCCTCTATCTTGATCTCAGGCACATGACTCCTTGGAATAGAGAAACTCTCCTGCTGGACAACCACAGTGTTTCACCAGCTCAGCTCCTCCTGAACCTGCCTGCCTAACAGTAACTTTAAACAATAAACTTTCTTCAGAACTACACAAAGCTCTAACATTGCACATTGCTACTGTATAACACAACTATGAGAAAGTGCATAGTGTTGGTAGCCCTGTAACTTTCAGGAATAGAAAGAATAAGGTATAATTCTTGCATAGTCTTTAGCCTGAAAATGAGACATATATATATAAATAATGATTGCTGGTGTAACTTTTTAGACTTGCTTCTCCATCAGAAAGCAGCACTCCCCCTTATGCCACCTGTACCTTCAAAAGAAACTATAGGTGTGTGAGTCTTTATATTTTTTATCCTCCTTTGCCACTCACTGGAACCAGCCTAATTGGCTATGCTTGTATCACTGATCAGAGTAGCTGGGGATCAAACCATGACCTTTGTACATGCAATGAAAACTCTCTAGCACTGAGCTACATTCCTAGCCCTGAATTTGCTCTAGCACAATGAATTTACAGGTTAGCTTAATAAGAATATATGTTCTGCTAAAGTCATTATACTACAGTGATTTATGCATACCAATGTTTTTAGCAGCACAAAACTATGGAACCAGCCTGGGTATTCATCAATGAATGAATTGATAAAGAAAACATGATATGTATGCATGTTGTAGTTTACACATGAGGTTTTCCCCCAAAGCTCATGTGTGAGACAGTGCAAGAGAGATTGGAGTTGAAATCATTTGGCCATGAGAGCCTTAATTTAATCAGTGCATTAATCCCCTGGTAGAGATTAACTAGAAGTTAACTGTAGACAGGGTATGGCTAAAGGAGATGGGTTGATAGGGGTGTGCCTTTGGTGTATATTTTGTATTTATTGAGAGTAGCTCTCTCTTTGCTTCCTGATGCCATCCATGTTCCCAGCTGCTTTCCTCTGCCACACACTTCTGCTATGACTACCATTATAATCTTTTTCTCTCTCTCTCTCTCTTTTTTATTGGTGCATTACATTTGTACATACTGAAGAGATTTGTTGTTACATTTTCCAACATGAACATAATACACAATATAACAATATAATTTGACCAGTATCTCTCCCCAGAACCAGCCATGATGTTCTGCCTCACCTCCTAACTCACGGAATGGAATCAGCTATGGACTGGGGCCTCTGACACCATAAGCCCCTAAAATTTTCTCCACTAATTGCTCTTATCATGTCTTTTTATCACAGAAGAAAAAAAAGCTGACTAAAACAATACACAATGGAGTTTTATTCAGCCATTAAGAAAAATTAAATTATGTCATTTGCTAGAAAATTGATGGAACTAAAGAACAGCATGTTAAGTGAAATAAGTCAAACTCATAAGGTCCAGGGGCCACATGTTTTCTCTCATATGTGGAAGCTAGAGAGGAAAGAGGAAAAAAAGTTGGGGAAGATCTCATGAACATTAATGGGTGATTAGTACAGGAAATGAACAAAGAACAGGGAGGGGTCAAGTGCTGTGAATGATACTGGCTAAATCATATTATTATTTTGTGTATGTATATGAATATGTAATAACAAATCCCATCAGTATGTAAACCTATACTGCATCAGTTAAAATGTGGAAAAAATAATGTGCATTCAGAAGTTGTTGTGTTTTCTGTAAATGTCAATTATATTCAGTTGAACAAAGGTGTTGTTAAATTCAATAATGTCCTTACTGATGTCCTGTCTGCTGTACTTATCTCCAATATAGGTGTTGAATTCTCTAACAATAGTGAATTCATCTATTCTGTACAGTTTTGTCTTACACTGTTTGATGGTCTTATTTTGGTGTGTATGCTTTAAGGATTGATAGAACTTACTGAAAAATTGACCACTTCATCTTTATGTAATGCCTTTTCTTATTCCTAATAACTTTCCTTGCTGGAAATTTTCTGCCTGAAATTAACATAGCAATTTTTATTTGATTTGATTAGTGTTAGTATGGTATATTTTTCCATCCATTTGTTTTTAATTTATGCATTTTAATATTTAAATTACTTTCCTTTAAACATCATTTAATCAACTCTGTTCAATTGGAAAATTAGTATCAAGTTTCCATCCTTGTAAGATCATTCATAATAATTTCACTACCCTAAGGAAATTCTGTGAACTTCATATATTTAAACTTCCATTATCCAAAGCCCCTATTAACCACTCACTTTCTTAGTATGTTTAAACTTTTTCCTTTTCTAGAATGTAATAAAATGGAATTACAAAGCAATTGTCCTTTTACAATTGGCTTGTGTCACTTAGCAACATGCCTTTTAGATTTTTGAATTGTCCCCTATAGTTTATGGTTTTTTAGTTTTGCACTTTCCCAAAGACAAAAAGTATTCAGTACCTTTTCATGTATTTATTGAACATTTGTATAGCTCTTTTAAAAAATGTTCATTTAAATAATTTGCTATTTTTTATAATTTTCTTTAAATTAAATTGTTTTTAACTGATATATATAAATTAAAATTATAATATTAATGGGTACTATGTGATATTTTGATGCATGTATAAATTGTATGCTGTTTAAATCAGTTAGAAAGAGGAAGTTTTCAAAATCCCTTGTTCTAGTGTTTTGAAGTATTCAGTACATAGTATTCACTGCAACCACCTTACTATGCAATAATACATTGGGAATTTTTTATCCTACTTAACTGTAACTTAGTACTCATTCACCAAACCTTTCCCATTCTTCCCTTCCCTCTGATAACCACATTTTGTCATGTGTGAGACAATATTAGACGGTACAGAGAAGTAATTACTATGGGTTATGAGAGCCTTAATCCAATGAGTGAATTAATTGCCTGGTGGGATTAATTAAGTGGTAACTAAAGGCATAAGGGATGTGGCTGGAAGAGGTGGGGCTTTGGGGCATAGCTTTGGGGCATGGCTTTGGGGGTATATATTTGTATCTGTAAGTGGAAATTCTCTCTCTCTCTCTCACTCTCTGTCTCTCTCCTCTCTCTCCCTTTTCTGATTATCATTTGAGCTGCTTCCCTCTGCCACACTTCCTCCATGATGTTCAGCCTAATTTCAAGCCCCAGGAATGGATTCTGCTGTCTATGGATTGAGACCTCTGAAACTGTGAGCCCCTAAATGAACTTTTCTTCCTCTACAGTTGTTCTGCTCAGGTCTTTTAGTCACAGCAACAAAAATGCTGACTAAAACAAGTTATATAATAAAGTACTTGGCTTTCTGGGCCTGGCTTATTACACTTAACATGATTTTTTCCAGTTTTATCCAGGCTTTTGCAAATCAAAGTTTAATTTTTTATGGCTCAATAGTATTCCATGATATATATCACTTGATACACACTTGAGGTTTTTCCATTTCTTGGCTACTGTGAATAATGCTGCAGTGAACATGGGAGTGGAGATAACTCCTCAATGTACTGATTTGCTTTAGATATATATCTAGTAACAGGATTGCTAGATCATTTTAAAAATTTTTGATGAACCTTTGTGCTAAATTTTAATTTATATTCCAAATAATGGTGTGTAGAAGTTCTTCTTTCTCTACATTTTCACCAACATTTTTTATACACCTGTTGGCCACATATGTCTTCCTTGAGAAATATCTCTTTAGATCTATTGTCTACATTTATTTGGGTTATTTTTGTTGTTATTGTATTTTCTTACATATTATGGTCATTAACCTCCTGTCAGATCCATAGTTTACAAATATTTTTCCTCATTCTATGGTTTCTCTTTTTACTCTATTGGGTATTTAATTTACTGTGCAGATGTTTAGTTTTATTTAATCCCATTTGTCTGTTTTTGCTTTTGTTTCCCGTGGTTTTCGGTTCTTGTGTAAAAAATTCATGCTCATTGCATTGTGCTCAAGCATGTCTGTTTTCCTCTAGTATTTGCATAGTTTCAGCTCTTTCATGTAAATCTTTATTGTATTCTATGTCAATTTTCATATGTGGTGGGAAACTGGGATCTAGTTTCATTTTTCTGCATATGGATAGCTAATACCCCAGTACCATTTATTGAAAATACTCCTTTCTCAAATGTGTGTTCTTAGTATCATTAATGAAAATCAGTTGGCTTGGTGTTGGGCTTCCTTTTATGTTATCTTCTGTTCAACTGGTCTATGTCTGTATATATGTCAATATAGTGTTCTTTTCTAATTTGTACACCTTTGTAGTTTTTTTTAAGTCAGTGTAATGCCTCCTGCTTTGCTCTTTTTGTTCAAGATGACTTTGAGTATTACAGATGTGTGTGTGTGTGTGTGTGTGTGTGTGTTTCCACATAAACTTTAGGATTTTTTTTCTAGTTCTTTGAGGAATGTCACTGGTATATCTGTTTTTAATTAGCATATTTGCCTTTTTATTTTTGAGTTGAGATATATATATATAGAGAGAGACAGACAGACAAACAGAGACAGAGACAAAGATTCTGAATAGTATATCCTTATCAGCTATATGCCTTGCAAAGTTTTTCTCTTATTCTTTGGAGTGTCTTTTTACATTTGATGGTGTACTTTGATTCATAAATTACTGTACTTCTGATGTTTCAATGTACTATCCTGTTTTTCTGTAGCTATATTGAAATAACTAAGGCTGAATGCTTATAAATAACATTTATTTCGTAGTTCAGGAGACTGACAGCACAACATGGTGCCAGCTATTGAAAGGGCCTCCTTGGCTGCATCACATTATGGTTGATGGTCTCACAATGGTAGAAGCACTTGCATGAGAGAGAGATCACATAATGAGACTGGAACCCAGAGAGTAAGATCAAAGACTTACAAGAGCCCAGAAGAACTCTGTCAACCTTTCCAGAAAGTAGCACCCCTTATGACTTAACAAGGCTCCTATTAATCCCTCTTAAGGGTCCTACCACCACCTAATGCTGCCACACTTGGGATCAACCTTCCAGCAGATGAGCCTTTGGGAGACAAACCACATTTAAGCAGTAGCATTAGAGATATCTGCCATTTTTCTTCTTTCACTTATGCTTTCAATGTCATAACTTAGAAAGCATTATTAATTTTAAGGCTATGAAGATATATTTCTTTATCATCTATGGCTTTGACCTATTTAAGAGTTATATATAAGTATCAATGATTTTGATTAAGTTATGCATAAGTTTGGAGGGAAGAGTCCAACTTTGACTTATCTACTTGTCATAGCAGCATTTGATGAAAATTATTTTCCATGTTTGACTGGCATCCTGGTAAAATCAGTTAACTCAGACATAAGAGCTAATATTTGGACACTTATTTTTGTTCCACTGTACTGTGTATCTATTTTTTTAATAATGCACTTTATTTATTATTATTATCATGTTCACATATAATTAATAAAATTTATCAACAAGATACTTGACATCCCTTTTTAGTACTAAATTTTGTAAATATGGTGTATATTTTACTTCCACATTATGTGAACTAGCCACACTAGAAATGCTTAGTACTCACATATAGCTGGCAACTACTATATTAGATTATTCAGATCTATAGCATAATATAATGCTAGAACTGACCTAAGAATGATCAATAGTAGATAAGCTTTGTCAGAGAAATAGAGAATAATAGTTTTGCAACAAATGCTAGTATAAAAATGTAGCTCATTATTGAACAAAATTCACAGTGGCAAAACATTTATCAGCCTAAATTTTTTTCCTCAAAAATTGCATTTTAATACATGTTATCAAACATAACAGAATAAAAAACAAATTTTCAGAAGCTGTACACACTGTTCACTGAAAACATTTGTTGAGGCAAATAGAAAAAAAATGTTACAATCATAATTTTTCTAACTTTGCACAAAATTATAAGCAGATTAGATTCTTCATATTAAACACCTTTATATGCACTTTCAATGAATATATATATTTATATATATTTTTTATCAACCATCTTTACTATACCCATTCCCCTTTCCTGCCCCCCGCCTCCCCCATGTCGCATCCAGTGTTCCTCTATTTCTCTTATGTTTCCCATTCCCACCTCCCTTATTCATCAGCATCCACTAATCAGAGAGACCATTCAGTATTTGGTTTTTTGGGATTGGCTTACTTCACTTAGCATAATGCTTTCCAATTCCATCCATTTGCCTGCAAATGCCATAATTTTATTCTCTTTTATTGCTGAATAATATTCCATTGTGTATATGTACCACAGTTTCTTTATCCATTCATCTATTGAAGGACATCTGGGTTGCTTCCACAGTTTTGCAATTGTGAAT
>PVHX01035223.1:0-11685 GCA_004024805.1 Geosciurus inauris
CAGTCTTGAAATCACTAATAATCCATCTGCATTTTATGGCTTGACAAGTGAGGAGAGCACAGAGAAACAACTTGCCAACAAGGCTGGACTACCTTCCACAATTCCTGAAAGGTCATTTTCTCTGATCCCTGGCTCCACAGATGCAGCCTGACTTAAGGGTCACACAACAGCAGTCCCACCACTTCCAGCCTCTGTGACAATAGCTCAGTTCCTGATACTGTGGGTTTGTTTCTCTCAGACCTCATCACTGCTATTATAGACAGGAGAGAGAACTGGACAGTGGGTTTGGAAGTTTGTGGTGAGGTTGTGAGAAGACAGAAATGATGGGGAATTGGGTATTGATGAAATTGTGTGTTTCAATTGACTCTATGCATGAAACCCTCACTCCTGTCAGCCACCTTTGGTTCTCAGTAACTCCAGGAAGGGGTGGTGCTTATTCACACTGCAGTCCAAATATTTGAGGCACTCGAACAATTAAGTTTCTTCTCTACATCATACAGATAAGAGGTGGAAGATTTGAGATTCAAACTCCACTTTGAATTTTTGTCATTCAGCTAATGTTAGACAAGCCTTTGGGCATGAAGATCTAGAGGGAAATAACAGTGCACACTACAACTGATTTCGTTTACTTTGAAATCTCTTGAGGAAGAAAATATAATTCACTAAAAACAACTGACTCCAACATCTCTTAAAGAAAGCTCTGCTGGACAATGTTGAGTAGGATCAGGTGATAAGACAGGAGAGATCACCCAATACAAATAAAAATATCTGTAATGACCATATTTTCATTTTCTTGAAGCTCATTCCAGCAGTTGTACTCATGGTAGTTCTTTTTGACTCAGGGATATGTTTGGCCCTGTAATAGTGCCTGTGCATAGTCCTTGGAGAAAAGTGGAGCCTCTTTTCACAGTGTTAGGAACTCAGTCTTTGGTCCCTTGGCCAACATGGCAGAGAGCTGTATGTCTGAAATCCAGTGCTGGGAATGCGAAAGTCATGCCATTCCACTCTACTGCTCACTAGTCAGGAAAGAGCTATGCAAACCAGGACGGTGGGAAGAAGTGGAAACCACTGAAGGGAGGCTCAGTGGACACTGTACAAAGGAAAAACTAGGCTCCTTGTCCTGTGTCTTTCTCTATCTGATTCTTTCTTTGCATCTTTTCCTGTGTTACCAAGGCACCCACCTTCTGTCCTTGCCACACTATAGTCATCACCATTTGCTTTCTAAATTTGAAAACTTGAAACATTAAAAAAAAAAAAGTGAGATCTTAAATTTAGGCTATCATGTTAAATAGAATTCAGGCTTAATTCCGACATGAAGTCACATTGAAAGATCTCTGTTTATGGCATTTTCTAGAAATGCCTGTGTATTACTGTTTGATTATATTTTGGCAAAATCTCATTATTTAACATTATATATAATATAATATATTATTTAGATATTATTTAATTATTAATTATTTATTATTCTTCTTTCTTATTTATTTGTTTATTTATGTTTCAAGATTTCCATTTTAAAAAGCAAATGGTGATGACTGTAGTATGGCAAGGCCAGAGGATGGGTCGTCACCATTTGCTTTTTAAAATGGAAATCTTGAAACATAAATAAATAAATAATACAATGCAAATAACATATATGATATATAATATATAAATAATAAAGAATAATAATACATAAATAAGAAAGGTGAGGTCTGAAATTTATTTAGGCTATCATACTAAATAATGATATTTTGTAGAAACAATAATACAAAGGCATGTCTAGGAAATGATATAAACTGAAATCTTTCAATTTGACTTCAAGTCTGACTTAAGCCTGAAATCCAGTTTTTGGGAATGAACAATCCATATATTCTATAAAATAAATTTTTTTATTCAACAAATCATTTATAAAGAAGCAGTCCATAGATGGTACAAAAACATTTGCAATACACATACTTCTTTACAAAATATACAAATACTGGAAAACTCAACAATCAGCAAATAATGTAATTAAAAATGAGCACTGTTTTATCTCAGGGATTCTTATATTTTAAACTTTTATTGTCACTTAGTTTATAGCACTTTTTATTTACTTTTCTTGTGCTCTCTTTGATCTGTGAGATATTTATAAGTGTGCCATTTAATTTTGAAGTAGTTGAGATGTGGGTGTGGGGTTCTACATATCTTAAGGGCTATGAAAAATTATAGATTCATGTGATATTCTCCAAGCAAATTATCCCCTTTTGCCCATTATATAAAAATTCTGGGGTGCCACTGAAAAGGTACAATTTTGTATTTTATTTTTTGTTGCTTACCATTTATTCTGGATAGTGCTTTAATTTTTATAAACTTTTATCCCATTATTTGTACCATGTTTACCAGATCACTTCTCTATGACCGTATAAATATTGCAATTGTTTCTTCTTTTCCTTCTAGCAATTCTCCAGTGAGTTGGTTATTTCTGGAGTTGGGGTTTGGGTGGAGAAAGTTTAGAGAAAAGCTTACTAAGGCTCTTTAGTTAGAGCAAGATCGACCAAAACAACCTTCTCACCCTCAAATGTTACTTCTGCTAATTTTAGTATGTTAAATGTGAAAACATGAATTAATATGTATTGGGAGTATATAGCATGTGTTCATGTATTGTTCTTACCTACAAACACACTTATGTTCTTTACTTTCATGGATGTAAATAATTCCTTGCAGCTAAAATATGTAAAGTAAGCACTAATTTCTTTTCTTTTCTTTCTTTCTTTCTTTCTTTTTTTTTTTTTTTTGGTTTTGGAAGAACACGATACCTTTATTTATTTGTTTACCTATTTATTTTTATGTGGTTCTGAAGATTGAACCCAGTGCCTCACACATGCTAGACAAGTGCTCTAGCACTGAGCCACAACTCCAGCCCCAAACACTAATTTCAATAGACAAAAAGTTCAAAACTTAATTATTTATTATCAGACTATTTTTCCAGGTAGCCAACAAATTTAGATTTAAAAATTTGTATTTTCACTCTTTTTGTCAAAACCTCCATATATTGTCTCCCACTTTTGACTGATGCTAAGATTACTTTTTTGTTATTCTTACAATCTTCTATGGTTCTCTCTAAATCTAGGTTCTATAATTCCCTGACCTCAAGTCCCAGGCAAAATTCCCTATTCTAGGCTTATTTCCTTTTCTTAATCATTGACATTTTTTTCAAATGCTTTTGGCTCAATGTCCCCTGTTGCCACTCCGTGTAAACACCCAAAATATACATGCAAGCATGATTCTGAATTATGTGTTATCATAACCAACAAAGAAGTGTCTGCAAATAGTGAAGGGGGACATATCCTTATGCTGTGGTGTAGATATGGTTCAGTGTGTCTTCTAAGGTTTTGTGAATTAATTTAATCCCCAATGGGAAGTATTAAGTGGGTGGAAACTTCACCTAACTCAGAAAGTCCTGAGATGAATGTCTTCTCTGATATGTGAAAACTAGGAAGAAAAACTGAATAAAAAGGGGATCTTATGAAAATAGGAGACCAAATAGAGTACAAGAAGCAGATCAAGAGGGAGGAAGGGAGAACATGCAATAGTTCTGGGTCACAAAATCTACTAAATTATGTATTTTATGTCCATGTATGAGTATACCACAGTGAATCCTGCTTTTACATATAATTATAATGCATTAACTAAAAAATAATAACATAAGTTGCATTCCTTGCTGTTCCATGGGATGAAATCAAGAAAGCAGACAGGCAGCTTCTCTGCAAGGCAGTTAAGCAAAAAATAAAGGCAGGGGACTTTACTGGAATTTGAAAGTGGACATTCAAAGCAGACCAGGGACTGAGGAGGTTGGATATAATTAAAAAAAGGAAAAAAATCCCCATCAGCACAGGTGCTGCCACCATCAGGCCAGAAGGTGCAAACAGAGAATTCCCTCCATGAGCATAGTAGTGGGATAAGGAAATTAAAGGAAACCGAATTGAGGCATACCTGGGTACAGAGCATTTAGAGATGGAGGACATTGCCCAAGAAACCTGAAAGATGTGCTGCAGGATATCTGTGTGTGGGGAAAGAAGTTACCATGTCCCCAGGTGCGTACAGAAGACAAAGGAAGGAACTATTTTGCAGCTGAGAAACCTGATTCCTGGCAAATCTGTTTGGCCTAAAATACAGGCCCAGTAAACACATACGGCACAACATAGAGTTTGCTTACGTGACCAGGAGAAAATCAAACGTGGAGAGAGGTTTATGCAGGGGACAACTCGTCTTGAAAACCCATCTGGATCTACCTGTTCTCCTCCAATCTGACTGCTTTTAGGACCAGCTGGGAGAGAGACATCTGTCCAGGAACTTGGAAGCGCGAGGTCAGAGACTGGGGAACTGAACCTGAGACCTGGAAACGTGGGGTCCACAGATGATGCACATGACTAAGAATGAGCTCCTCCACTACATTAGTGGAAACCAGAGGAATCCTTGGGGTAAAGTCTTCAAGCATGGACCAGCAAGCACTGGGCACTGGAAGTGCGCTAATTTAGCATCTCCAGAACAACTGTCATTCAGTGAAGAGCCTGGAGCTCACCTAAACCTAAACCCTGCCTCCAGGAACTCTGAGTATGGGATTACTTCTCTCACTCCAGCAATCCAGAGGGTGAAGCATCACGCGCCAGATGACCCCACATAAAAGTCTGAGAAGAGAAGGTGAGAATATTTTGAACTCCATTGGAAAAAATATTTTAACTTTTCATCAAGATTTTTTTCTTTTCTGTTCTTTGTTTATTTTTTAAAAATGTTTTTTAGTTATACATGGACACAGTATCTTTATTGTGTTTATTTATTTTTGTGTGGTGCTTGCAAGGCAAGCGCTCTACCACTGAGCCACAACCTTAGCCCTATTCTTTGTTTATTTTATTCTTTTTCTCTGTTTAATTGTAACCTTGATGATACATGCGCATTTATACATAATCGTATTTTTTTCTCATTTCTAGCACTTCTAAATCCAGTTATTATACATGGATTCATTTTTTTGTGAACTAGGATGTTTGATTAGTATATTTTAGTTTTGCTTTGTATTCTTTTATTTTTATTTTTAATTAAAAAAATTTTACTTTATGTATATATATTTTTTCTACTACCTGTTTCCCTTGATTCTCTCTTTTCTTCCACTAACAGACAATCTCTACTGTCCTCCTTCACTCTTTCTTTAATCTTTATCTTCTCTCTTCTCTACTCCTACCTCATAATCTTCACATCTTATATCACATCTGTTCTCCCCCTTTCCACCATTTGAAATTGTGAACGCTTTTTCAAACTTGTTGTTCTATTGTAGGAAACAACTAATCATATAATTTCTGTTTATTTTGATAATTAACAGTGTAGACGACATAGTACTATTTGTTTCAATGCTATATATTGTTTGCATTGGTTGTTGTTATTATTTGTCTCCCCCTAAACAGTGCTGTAATGGAAACTTTCAGGGACACCATTAGTCCACAGGATAGAAAGTCTACTGCCTCAGGTCTATACTGTTAGAGCGGTAGAAACACAAACAACATGAAAAAGCAAGGGAACAAATTCCCCCAAACAAACTAAGTCCAATAACAGAATCCATCAACATCACATGAGAAGAAATGCTAGAGAAGGAGTATAGAATGTACATAGTAAAAGTGAGAAGTAAAGCTGAGAAGTAAAACTGAGAAGTAAAGCATGGTATAAGAAATGAAATCAGAGAGAAAATAAAGGAAGTGAAAGATCACTTCAATAAAGAGGCAGAGATTCTGATTAAAAAAAAAAAAAAAGCCAAGCAGAAACCATCAAAATGAAGGGAACAATAAACCAAGTTAAACATTCAATAGAAAAACATCACCAACCTGGAGGTTCAGGAGGGATCATCAGAACACAGCCTGGGATGCAAGTGTCCCTAGGCTCTCCCCTTTGAGTATCCTGCCTGAATAATATCACTGGATTCTCTGCCATAGACAGAGGCTGAGGAGTCCTTGTGAAAGAGGAGGAGGCCCTTCTAAAGGGAACCCAGGGACCAAGTTCAACTAGATAGTGGAGTGGAAGCCCTACCAAGAGAGAACCAGACACCACAAGGAGAATCTCCCTGAGTTTACTGAGTGAGACTTCCAATAAGGAATGCATTCCATATAGGATCAAAGTATACATGCACACAAATGGATCAAAGGTGTCACAAAACAATTTGCCTTAAATCCACCCCATATTCTGATCTGATCTGTTCTGTTCTGTTCTACTCCATTCTGTTCCATTTCATGAATGTTCTGTCACATATTTGTTCATTAATGCTGGTCAGAACCTACTAACATGATTTCATGAGCCAAGACATGTAGAATGAAGAACACAGATTAGTGGATTCTCCATGAAAGGTTATATACTGTTCATTCCTTGTCCAATTATCCTTATGCCCCCAAAGTGTACTTAAAGTAGGACCTAGCCTTAGTGCAGTTGTGGAGTCAACCCAGAACCCAACGTGAACCAACTCCCTGGCTATTTCCCATGTTTGGTGACTACTATAAAAGGCTGAGAGAATAATCAATATGATAATTTATTCAGGGATAACAAAACAAATTTCCATAAGATCAGTGGGGTATGTGCTGGACAAGGACATTTTCTGAAAATGATAGAAACTGGCAGGCCCTTTCCATTAAAACACACACACACACACACACACACAAACACACACACACACACACCAGTCATTGGCAAAGGAAAAACTAAGTGTTCTGTGGCAAGGGCAGGACTCTCCACTGCTAATCTGACACTTAATCTCTGAAAGTCTGCCTCCCAGGTTTTACACATTGGTGGTCCAGCCCGGCAAACTGATTAATGGACTATTCTAGGCTACATTGCCTGGTTCTGGTTCTCATCTTTTTTTTTTTTTTGGCACTGGGGATTGAACTCAAAGGCACTCGACCACTGAGCCACATCCCCAGCCCTATTTTGTGTTTTATGTAGAGACAGGGTCTCACGAGTTGCTTAGCGCCTCGCCGTTGCTGAGGCTGGCTTTGAACTCGCGATTCTCCTGTCTCAGACTCCCTAAGTGCTGGGATTACAGGCTTGAGCCATCGCGCCTAGCTGCTGGTCCTCATCTTAAGATGACATCTACATGCTAAATATCAAGAGATTCCAACTTAGGCTCTGAATAACATGAATGACATGTCCTGCCTTATTTAGCCAAAGGAATCTCCATCAGAAAACTACTCATGCCAGACCATCCAGGTGACAGGGGCACTGTATCCCACTCTCATGGATTGATAGAGTTTAGGGCAACAGAAGAGTTGGGAATGTTGTACTGAAGTCACTAATCAATGTTAGAAAAAATACCTGCTCTGAATTCATCACTCAAGTGAAACCAGCCAGATAGATCCTAAAGCTCAGCTGTGCTGGTGCCAGGGCTTCATTGCTTCCTGTCTTAGGAGGAGCCTGTTCTTTCGCCAATGTGTCATCTTTCAAGCCTTCTCACTTAACAGTTGCTGGAAGTGGTGTTTATGCCCAGCAGAGGGACTTCCCGGCACTTCACCCCCTTCCCTGGGGAGGTGTTTAGTTCCTTTCCAGACACACAGATCCCTCTAGAATCACCCACATCTTGGTTTCAGGACTGGTTTGTGGAGCTGAGGAATGATGGACTAATATTTAGGAAATGGCTCTGCCACTTAGTGGTTCAGCTAGCCTTTACTACTTCACTTTTCTTATGCGAAAGTGCTCCTCCTCCTCCCACACCCCCTACTGGGAGGGATATCAAATGAAGACAGTTTCCAATGTCTGTTTCTGGAATCAGCTCTATCTCTTAAAAAAACAGGACTGGAAAGCATTTCATGTTGTCATGATTGAGGCACCAGGATGCAAAGGGTGCAGAAGATAGAGTGCCACTGGCCTTTACCTGGATGGTCAGGGGAGGCATCTTTGATATTCTTGCTGAGACCATTTGCTGCAGCCTCCTTCTCCCCTAACTGTCTCCTTATGTGTTAGCCCTCAGTCCTGAGTGACTGTCAACCTTCATTACCCAAATGAACTCTGGGTCCATGGATAAGTTCATACACATAGAAAAGTTTTCTCCCTGGGTTTTCTGGCCCCTTCCCTGGGCTACAGTAACCCCACCCACATACCACATCTCCACTTCTTCCCTGCACTGTGGAGGTGCCATTAGACAAGTTGACCCTGTCTTCTGCCATTCTTCTGCTACTGACAGTCCCACCATCTCATATCCTGTTACCTGCCCCCACATGTCTCAACCCCTTCTGCATGCTTGTGACCACCTAACCCAATACTCTTGGTAGTTTTCTAATGCCTGCGTTACTGAAGTCCAGCCACACAAGTAACCTCAGAAATCCTTAGCTACAAACTCAGAAATTTGGCAACATGTCTGGGGTGTTTGTTCTGTGGACTCCTGTCTCAACCATGTACTGACAAGTCCATGTTTGACTGGGTTGTGGTCTGAAGTTGGAACTTAATCACCAATACAATGGGATTATGGGGTGGAGCCTTTGGGAAGTTATGAAGTCATGAAGGCTGCCTGTGAGGATATATCAGAGGCAACATCTAGGAAGCAAAGCTGGCCCTCCTTTGCCTCCTTTAGAACTTTCCAGACTCCAGAACTATAAGCCATCAATTTTGGTTGTTACCCAGTGTGAGCTTTCTTGTTTACCCAGTGGGAAGTTTTACCTAGTGTCTATTGATTTAGAGCCCAAATGGACTGATAAAACTGGAAAACAAGAGAAACCCAAAGTTTGAGCCTTAACAAGATTGATTACTTGCTGTGTGATCCTGAAAAGCAGATAAACCTCTCAGTGATCTACACTGCCTCTGCTTTAAATGGGGACAGTAAGAAAAGCTTTCCAGGTGTTTAACATAAGTAAAGAGATTCCCCAGAGTAATTAGTTTGTGAGATTATAACAAAATGAAAGAGTATGTCTGCTTTGCAGAGATTGGTAGAGCTAAAAAGTTGTAAAACCACTTATATAGCCATGAGAATGTGAAGTTGGTGTGTGTTTTGAGGGGTTTGCTGTGCTGGGAATTGATTCCAGGGCCTTGTACAAGGTAAGCAAGTGCTACTGCTGCTGAGTTATATTCCCAGCTCTGAAATTGAGTTTGCCACCCTGGATTCCACACCCAAGTCAGAGAAAGACAACGGTTATTTTAAGGAGACAGGTCAGCGAGCATCACTTTAAGGAACACGTAAACACATGTTCACCAAAGGCCAACAATAAGGGGAATTCACAAGAACTTTGAAGGCAGGACAAGGTCTCTGGAGGAGACTGAAGCTCAGCGGAGTCTGGGGCTACCTCCCTTTGCAGAGAACCAGGCAACCTCCCCAACCAGGCAACTGGGGGCTTGTGAGGATTGGGGCCTTACCTATTCCACTAAAGATATCAGATCAAGCCCCCGTGGTCCCTCATACAAGGCCAGAAGTGGTATACCCTCCCCAAATCTAGAGGCCATTGAGGCCAGATTACAATGTAACATGCAAGTGACCTTTTTCTTCCTTTTGACAGCAACTCCTCCTAGAGAGGACACTACCTTTGGCCCACCCTCCATGCTCCTCATAAAGAGCCAAAACTGTAGAACCACATAGCAGAAGACATAGAGGAAGAAAAGACACAGGAAAGACCAGACACTGACTCTTTCCTGACCCCTACTGCTAATTTCTCAGTGTGGGGTGGGACCACACCTGGCCAAGGTAGGTTCTAGATTGACAAGGGTCTACACTTTGTTTTTTAGGATGTGTGATTCCCTGAGATGGCTATGGAGGGAGAATGCACCCTTGGTGATATTTCAGCCAACACTTAGGGAGGGTGCATTTCCTGACCACAACAGTGCTGCAGGGCAGTGATGAAGAGGAGTGGAGTTGCTTCCAGTGGCTCCAGGCAGTCCTCAGCTCTGGCTCACTGTGTCCCTAGTGCCCAATGGCAGCTCTCCCTCAGCCAATGGGAGTATGGGTGAAACAGAGATCTCAGCCTGACCAGCACTCCTGCAGGAGAAAAGACCCCAAGACTGAGTGGCCAGCGGAAGGAGAGGCTCTCACTGGCACTTGCACTGACACCAGAACCCTGTCCACCCATGCTTAAAACAGCTGCACTCACTGAAACAATCCTCTTACCAGGGTTCTGGGCCAGGTAGCCTCTCTGTCATTAAAAGCCCTTGACCTTGGCTAAATGTTTTCTTGCCTTTCATACCACACTGAGCCATCTAACAGGGTGGCCTGACAAGTGGTCACAGAAACTTTTGTTTCCTATTCCTGGAAATACCTGCTATGTTGGGTGTTAGGTCGGTTCGGGGCGGCAGGGGCAGCTGAGAGGAATGAAGCATCAAGCAGCCCACATGTGCAAAGGAAAAGCCAACCAGATGTTGATACATAAGCAGTAATGGCGCCTCCTACCAATCAGCGGACTTTTCCTGACTCATCCCGGAAAGACTCTGACCTCAGCAGCATCCCCTGACCAACTCCAGAGAACACAGGACTCCAGATACCTCTTCTTTCTACCTCAAGCCCTTCTCTTCCTGCCTTAAGCCTTCCCCTTCCTGACCAGGCTCTTTAAATTTTCTGTACCATGGAACACGTGTGCAATTCTCCCGTTCCACTCTGTTGAAGGGGGATTTCACCCGGAAGTGTATATCCCAATAAAGCCTTACCCAGTGGTTTAATTTCCCTCCTTTTGGTCATCTGGCTTTACATTGGGAAGAGGCGAAAAAGTGTTTAATTTACTCCCTAATCCTATTAACATTTGAGGCTATCAAAAAAACCCAGAGTCTTTGCCTTCATGTCCAATATCCTCCCACTTTTTCATGGCCACATCAGGCTTCCTGTGCCATAGACTTTGTTGCAAAGCAATCAGGTGTGAAGCTCAGTCTTCCACCCCCACCTGAGGAGAGAGCGGGAATTCCTAAGCTCTGCTTTGGGCATCAGAGCCTTTGCATATTAATCAGCAGTGATGCTTTAGTGCTGTGGGAGTCACATTATAAAAACCCCTGGGGTGCCCTGTGACCCATTTCACCAAGTAAATAATACCCAAAGCATTTGCTGTAGATTTACCTGTACTTTAGCCCATCCTGCCTCCCTTCTTTCAAGGCTCCCTATTTTCTCAGTTGAGCACCCAAGTCCTCCAGGCCATGCTCCTAAATGTTTTTTTTTTAAATATTTATTATTTAGTTGTAGATGGAAAGAATATTTTTATTTTATTTTTATGTGGTGCTGGGGATGGAACCTAGTGCCCCACGCATGCTAGGTGAGCACTCTATCACTGAGCCATAACCCCAGCCCTGCTCCTAAATGTTTTGATAACCAAAAGTTCCTTAAGGACAAGAGACCTTTCGTGTCAGAAATCAACTCTGAATGCTCTTGCTGGATTAGCAGAAAATCCTGTGTCTGGTTGATGGCTCACCATTGTTCAAGGCTCAGGAACAGTCCTCTGCTGTAGTTCTGTCTTTTCTTGTGAAATCTACCTCCTCTCAATCTGTGCAAAGTAGCAGATACAGGGCAGCTGGACAGGCTTATATACTTACTGGGCTTCTCTCCCACCCCTCTGTGTGCTGCTGAGCAATCATGGAGGAGGGCAGATCTAGTGCCATTTCAGAATAGACTGCATTTCCAAGAACAGAAAAGTAAAACCACAGTTTGTCTTACCAGGAACTCCGTTCTGAGGAGAGAAAGTTAAACAGTCTTGAAATCACTAATAATCCATCTGCATTTTATGGCTTGACAAGTGAGGA
>PVHX01035224.1:0-11689 GCA_004024805.1 Geosciurus inauris
CCCCTTTTGTGTTTTATTTTGAGACAGTGTCTTGCTGTGTTGCTGAGGCTGGCTTTGAACTTGCAATCCTCCTGCCTCAGTCTCCTGAGTTGCTGGGACTACAGGAACATGCCCCTGTGCCTGGCTTCTACCATATATTCTTGAAAAGTTAAAACCTATATTAGTCAAGAGTCATTCAGGTATGAGCATCAGAATCCAACCTCAGTTGGCAGAGAGGCTCTCATAAAGAGATGTCCAGGGTGGAGCTGACCTCAGGGACAGTTGTCCCACATCTGCCTGCCTCAGAGCTCCATGTTTTCCCTGTGTGGCCTTACTCTCCCCTTGGCAGGCAGGCCTTCTCCAGGTGATTGGAACAGGGGAGGGACAGAGCCTCTTGTTGCTCAAGGCCCTCCTCAACCCAGCTCACTGCCACTTTCTCCCTCTAGCCTCCACGTTTAATCCCCCAACAGTTGTGTTTAGCCCAGTCTGTATCACATGTCTTTATCTGGGACAGTCACTCTGGCTCTGACTCACCAGACCTATATCAAGGATCAGAGCCAATGCTATGGCCTTTGGAGCAACTGTGATGCAGCAGAAGGACTCTCCAGTGAAGGAAAGCAGCCGCTCAGTAAACAAGGTATCAGGGACATGGAGCCAGGAAGAGGAAACAACTGACATCCCCAATAAAACCATCCCAGTACAAACAGCATGTTAAAAGAGTCTTAGTAAGAGACAAGCGTGTAGCTCAGTATGCATGAGGTCCTGGGTTCTGATCCCCAGCACAGGGAGGAAAGAAGAAAACCAACAACAAACTTAGATTTCATTAACTGTTGCTGGATTCAGTAAATATTTTATGTACCCTACCAAAGTCCCTACTCCAGAAACTTCACAATGCAAACCAGTCACTAAGATTTAATGTTATGAAGCTCCCTGTTCCAGGCACCCAAGAAAGAGTGCACCGAATCCTACCTTGTTGTGGGGATTAAGGAGAACTATCAAAGAAAATGGCGATTTATGCTGTTTTGAAGTTAGATTAAAAAGTCCGGCTGGTTGAAAGGAGTGGGGTGGGTCATCTGGCAGAGGGGACAACAAGAGCAAAGGCAGAGAGGAGGAGGTGCCCGGAGTACCCGAGAATGACCAGGGATTCCGAGTGTAGGTGTCATGTGTTCGGGTAGACTGATAACGCAGTTGTGTCGTTTTAATCCACCGAATTTATGGCCATACGTTACAATGGCCACAGGAAACTCATACTCATGGGGTGGGGGAAGGAAATAGGGTTGGGTTATAAAGATTGTGTCGTGTCCCTCACCCCATACATCCCATCCCATGCAGGGCAGGGAAGTGAGACACTTGTATGGGTGGCATGATTCAATGGGTGTCTTAGAGAACCCTGGTGCAGCTGGGCACAGTGGTGCACACCTGTAATCCCAGTGGCCTGCGAGGCTGAAGCAGGAGGATCACAAGTTCAAAGCCAGTCTCAGCAAAAAGCAAGGCACTAAGCAACTCAGTGAGACCCTGTCTCTAAATAAAATACAAATAGGGCTGGGGATGTGACTCGGTGGTTAAGTGCCCCTGGGTTCAATCCCTGGCACCAAAAAAAAAAAGAAACCTGGTGCAGTCAGGGGAAGGGGAGGTGGAGATGGGATGCATGGGGATCAGAGGCCAGATGACCAGTGAGGCTTTGTTGAAGTAATTTGCCCATGGTCAGCTGGCTAGCAACGAGTAGGACTGGCATTCAACCCAGAGCAGTCTTCCCTTGGGATGTCGTCCTGGCCAAGAAGACGATCAGGGATGAAATTCTGGACACACCAGGTCTAAAGGTTCTGCAGGATGTCCAGGTGGGAATGAACAGCAGGCAGAGGGCAGGAAGGGTCCAGAGCGAAGGCCAGAAAAGATCTGGGGATTCATCATTGTGAAAGTGTGGCCAAGGCAACAGGTGTCTGGGAACAGAGTGTAGATGTGAGACAACATGAAGGCTCAGAGGGGAGCCTGAGAACAGTGGGAGCTGGGGCAGGAATAAAGGAGACCAAGGGCCACCTGAGAGGTGGCCAGTAGGTCCAGAGATCAGTCTTGTCCAGGTGGTCAGTGGTTCAGCATGGGGCAGAGAGACCAACCAGGATAGAGACAGAAGAAAGGCCCCTGCTTTGGGTCACTGGTGATTGCTGCCAGAGCACTCTGAATGGAGTGGCAGGGCTGGACACCTTGTTACCAGGACGAAAGAAGAGGAAAAAAGTTAGGCAGAGGGCAGCAGTTGTAGACTAGAAGCTTCGCAGCAGGAGGATGGAGAATGGTCTGCAGGGGCTCGTTACACCATGTTTGGGCTTGTTAATTGGTTGGAGGACGCTTGGCCATTTCACAGGGACACACTGAAATCCAGCAGAGATCAGTGGTGGTGGCTTTCTTCTTCTTCTTCTAAGTGCAGTTCTCCTTTGGGGAATGCCTTTCCCTGCTCCTTGGTTCCCAGGCCCTCCTGCTCTGCCCAGTAATCCCAGTGGCCTGGGAGGCTGAAGCAGGAAAAGCCTTAACTTTTTCCCCCTATTTTTTTTTGGGGGGGGTACTGGAGACTGAACTCAGGGGCACTCGACCACTGAGCCACATCTCCAGCCCTATTTTGTGTTTTATGTAGAGACAGGGTCTCACTGAGTTGCTTAGCGCCTCGCTGTTGCTGAGGCTGGCTTTGAACTCGCAATTCTCCTGTCTCAGCCTCCCTTAAGTGCTGGGATTACAGGCTTGCGCCACCGCGCCCGGCTTTCCCCCTATTTTTTACTGGTGCATTGTAGTTGTATATAATGGTGGAATCTGTTGGTACATATTCATGTGTGCACACCATACACAGTATAACCTGGCTAGTATCTTTCCCCAGCATGCCCCTTCTCCTCACCTCCTGTCCCTTTCCTTTACTGATATCCCTTAGATTTTCATGAGATTCCCCCCAATGTACATTTTGCTGTTCCTTTTTTTCTCTCTAGCTTCCATATATGAAAGAAAAAATGCAACTCTCGGCCTTCTGGGTTCGGCTTGTTTTTCTTATCATAATGTTCTCAAGTTCCATCCATTTTCCTGCAAATGACATAATTTCATTATTTTTATTGCTGCATAAAACTCCATGGTGTACATACACCACATTGTCTTTCTTTCTTTTTTTTTTTTAATTTTATTTATTTTTTTAGTTGTCGGTGAACAGCATATCTTTATTTTATTTTTTTATGTGGTGCTGAGGATCGAACCCAGTGCCTCACGCGTGCTAGGCGAGCACACTACCACTGCGCCACAATCCCAGGCCCACCACATTTTCTTTATCCATTCACCCTCTAGTTCCATAGCTTTAGTCCTAGAACTCTGGCTCAAGCCCTGACTCCTGGGATTGCCAAAGTGGTCAGAATGGAGGCGTGGGACCATCTTTGCCACCAGGTGCCACCAGGACCTGCTTAGTAGTGATGTCAACACAGATGATAACAGAGCCCAGAGATGAGCCCCACAACATCCCCCAGCTAGTTTGTGCTTGGCTTTTGTGCCATTAAAAAAAAAAAAAGGCCGGGCGCGGTGGCGTAAGCCTGTAATCCCAGCACTTAGGGAGGCTGAGACAGGAGAATCGCGAGTTCAAAGCCAGCCTCAGCAACAGCGAGGCGCTAAACAACTCAGTGAGTCCCTGTCTCTACATAAAACACAAAATAGGGCTGGGGATGTGGCTCAGTGGTCAAGTGCCCCTAAGTTCAATCTCCAGTACCAAAAAAAAAAAAAAAAAAAAGAGCCCGGCCCCACATAATGTTTGTCACCTGCATTGCTAACCTGGTCAGAATGGAAGCCTGGAGTTATGGAGGGCCATCTTTTTAAGATGTTTTGGGAAATTGCCATACCACCCATCGGGCTTCCCCTCACATCTCAATTCATCGGATTTGGGGCATGTAGCTATTCCGGAACCAAGAACTAGTACGAGTGGATTATCCTAGGATCAGCCTCTGCTGGGGCTTGGACTGAGCTTGGCTTCTGCTGAGGCTCAGGGCTGCGTGGGAGAAAGGGATGTCTGAATAAAGTGGGAGCTCTTGGAGAAAGGAAAACCGGATGCTGGCAAGGAACCCACTGTGAGTGCGGAGCTACGGGAGGCAAAGAAGAGGCTTCAAAGGAAGAGGAGCTAAATATAATACTTAATTAAATTCTAGATTCTTTAGTAGTATATATTTACCCGAAGAAGAAGAAGATGAATGGAATTTCATTCCTGACTTCATTGTTTTGTCCCCTCTACCCTCAAAAATTTGTAACTTGTATCCTCTACAGAGGCACAATTATCCTTTTCATCACTGAGCAAAAATGCTATTTTTGCAAAATATGCTATTTCATAATGAAAGTCAAGGTTATACTAACTAAAGAAGGATCTAACATGAAGCCAAGATACAATTGTTGTTGTTGTTTTATTTGAAGTCAAATGCATATAACATAAAATGAACCACTTTTAAGTAAAAAAACCCCATTTTCCTAAAAGAAATGATGAGATGCACTATACTCTCCATCCTCCCCTCCTCCCAAGCTCCTGGCACCACCAATCTACTTTCTGGTTCTACTTGCTGGTTGTGGACATTGTATGTAAATGGAATCACACAAGATATAACTTTTCGTGTTAGGCTTCTTTCACTTGGCATCTGAGGTTCATCCATGGTAGTATGTTATCAGTAATTCCATCTATGGCTAAATAATATTCTATTGCATGGACAGACCACATTTTCTTTATCCATTCATCCATTAATGTCTATTATTTGGGTTATTTCAACATTTTGGCTATTGTGAATAGAGTTGCTATGAACGTGTACTTACAGGTATTATTTTGAGTGCCTGTTTCAAATTTGAAGGTTATATATAAGGAGTTAAATTGTTGGATCACACAGTAATTCTAGTTTAACTTTTTTATTTTTTTGTACTAGGGACTGAACCCAGGGGCGCTTAACCACTAAGCCACACCCCAGCCCGTGGGTATTGATTTTATGTCCTGCTACTTTGCTGAATTCATTTATTAATTCTAGAAGTTTTCTGGTGGAATTTTTTTCCACCAGTGTAGAATAATCATGTTGACAGCAAATAATGATAGTTTGAGTTCTTCTTTACCTATTGGTATCCCTTTAATTTCTTTTGTCTGTCTAGTTGCTCTGGCTCGAGTGTCAAGGACTATGTTGAATAGCAGTGGTTAGAGAGCTTCCCTATCTTGTTTCCATTTTTAGAAGGGGTGCTTCCAATATTTCTCCATTTAGGATGACGTTGGCCTTCAGTTTAGCATAGATAGCTTTTCCAATGTTGATGTATGTTCCTACCATCCCTAGTTTTTCTAGTGTTTTGAACATGAAGAGGTGCTGTGTTTTGTTAAATGCTTTCTCAGCACCTATTGAGATAATCATAAGATTCTTGTCTTTAAGTCTATTGATGTGATGATGAATTATGTTTATTGATTTCCATATGTTGAACCAACTTTTCATACCTGGGATGAAACCCACTTGATCGTTATGGCACATTATCTTTTTTTTAAAATTGTTGGTGGACCTTTATTTTTTATTTTTATATGTTTTTTAGTTATAGATGGACACAATGTCTTTGTTTTATTGCTTTGTATGTGGTGCTGAGGATCGAACCCAGGGCCTCATGCATGCGAGGCAAGTGCTCTACCGCTGAGCTACAGTCCCAGCCCATGGACCTTTATTTTTTTCATTTATTTATATGTGGTGCTGAGAATCAAACCCAGTGCCTCATGTGTGCTAGGTAAGCACTCTACCACTGAGCCACAACCTCAGCCCGACATTATCTTTTTTTTTTTTTAATTTTGTTTAGTTGTTAATCGACTTTTATTTATATGCAGTGCTGAGGATCGAGCCCAGTGCCTCCCATATGTGAGGTGAGCATGCTACCACTGAGCCACAATCCCAGCCCTCCGACATTATCTTTTTAATATGTTTTTGTATGCGATTAGCCCGAATTTTATTGAGAATTTTTGTGTCTATGTTCATCAGGAATATTGGTCTGAAGTTTTCTTTCTTTGATATGTCTTTGCCTGGTTTTGGAATCAGAGTGATACTAGCCTCATAGAATGAGTTTAGTAGGGTTCCCTCCATTTCTATTCCATGGAATAATTTGAGGAGTATTGGTATTAATTCTTCTTTGAAGGTCTTGTAGAATTCGGCTGAGAATCCATCTGGTCCTGAGCTTTTCTTGGTTGGTAAGCTTTTGATGGCGTCTTCTACTTTCTGGCTTGAAAATGATCTGCTTAAGTTATGTATGTCCTCCTGGTTCAGTTTGGACAAATCATATGCCTCTAGAAATTTGTCAATGTTGTCAGGATTTTCTATGTTACTGGAGTGTAGATTTTCAAAATAGTTTCTAATTGTCTTCTCTATTTCAATAATGTCTGTCGTGATATTTCCTTTTTCTTTTATTTTTATTTTTATTTTTGGTACTGGAGATTGAACTCAGGGGCACTCGACCACTGAGCCACATCCCCAGCCCTATTTTGTGTTTTATGTAGAGACAGGGTCTCACTGAGTTGCTTAGCGCCTCACTGTTGCTGAGGCTGGCTTTGAACTCGCGATTCTCTTGTCTCAGCCTCCCTAAGTGCTGGGATTACAGGCTTGGTCCACCGCGCCAGGCTTCTATGGTTTCTTTGTTTAGTTTTTGTTTGGAAGATCTGTCCAGTCGTGAGAGGTGTGTTAAAGTCACCCAGTATTGGGCCTGGGGTGGTGGTTCAGTGGTAGAACACTTGCCTAGCATGTGCGAGGCACTGGATTTGAACCTTAGCACCACATAACGATGAAACAAATAAAGGCATACTGTTCATCTACAACTACAAAAAATAAGAAATAAAAAAAAACTCACCCCGTATTATTGTGTTGTGGTATTTGATTCTCAAAATTGAAGCCGGGCACAGTGGCGTAAGCCAGCAATGATTCTTGAAATTGAGAGGCGTTTGTTTGATATACATGGATGCTCCATTGTTCAGGGCATAGATATTTATGATTGTTATGTCTTGTTGACATATGGTTCCCTTAAGCAGTATGAAATGACCTTCTTTATCCTGTCTGACTATCTTTGGTTTGAAGTCCACTTTATCTGATATGAGGATAGAAACTCCTGCTTGTTTACGCAGTCCAGGTGAGTGACATGTTTTTTCCTATCCTTTCACCTTCAGTCTGTGGATGTCCTTTTCTAAGAGATGAGTCTCTTGGAGGCAACATATTTTTGAGTCTTTTTTTTTATTTATTTTTTTATTTTATTTTATTTTTTTGAGTCTTTTTTTTAAAATCCAATCTGCTAGTCTATGTCTTTTAATTGATGAGTGTAAGCCATAAACGTTCAGGGTTATATTCCCAGTCATTTTGGTTTATTTTTGGTTTTTAACTTGGCTTGGTTTCTCCTTTGATTGGCTTTTCCTTTAGTGTATTCCTTCCCTTTGCTGATTTCTATTGTTGTTTTTCATTTCCTCCTCATGGAATATTTTGCTGGGAATTTTCTGTACTGCAGGCTTTCCCACTGTAAATTCTTTTTAACTTTTGTTTATCATGGAAGGTTTTTATTTCATCATCAAATATGAAGCTTAATTTTGCTGGATATAAGATTCTTGGTTGGCATCCATATTCTTTCAAAGCTTGGTATATGTTGTTTCAGGATCTCCTGGCTTTGAGGGTCTGAGTTGAGAAATCTGCTGAAATCCAAATTGGTTTCCTCCTCTATGTAATCTGAACCTTTTCTCTTGCAGCTTTTAAAATTCTGCCATAATTGTATATGCTAGGCATTTTCATTATAGTGTGCCTTGGTGTGGATCTGTTGTAGTTTTGTACATTTGGTGTCCTGTAAGCCTCTTATATTTGATTTTCCAATTAATTCTTCATGTTTGGAAATTTTTCCGATATTATTTCATTGAAGAAATTGTGCATTCCTTTGGTTTGTATCCCTGTGCCTTCCTCTATCCTGATAATTGTTAGATTTGGTCTTTTCATGTTATCCCATAATTCTTGGACATTCTGTTCATGGTTTCCTACCATCTTCATTGTGTGGTCAACTTTATTTTTATTTTTGGTACTGAGGATTAAACTCAGGGGCACTTGACCACTAAACCACATCCCCAGCCCTATTTTCTGTTTTATGTAGAGACAGGGTCTCACTGAGTTGCTTAGCGCCTCGCTGTTGCTGAGGCTGGCTTTGAACTTACGATTCTCCTGTCTCAGCCTCCCTAAGTGCTGGGATTACAGGCTTGTGCCACCACGCCCGGCTTCAACTTTATTTTGAAGATTATATATGTTGTCTTCATTGCCTGAGGTTCTGTCTTCCAAGTGATCTAATCTGTTGGTGATGCTTTCTATTGAACTTTTTTGGTTATTGTTTCCTTCATTTCAAGGATTTCTGCTTGATTTTTTTTTCAGAGTCTTTCTCTCTTGAAGTAGTCTTTTGTTACCTGAATTTGCTCTCTAATCTCTTTGTTGGGCTTGATCAACTATTACTTGTAATTGCTCTCTCATTCTGTGCTTCACAGATCATTTTAATTATGTACGTTCTGAACTCTTTCTCTGACATTTCATCTACTGTGCTGTGAAAGAATTCTATCATTGTAGCATCCTGGTTTGTTTGAGGCATTTTCTTCTCTTGTTTTTTCATTTTGTTCATGTGTCTTCCTCTCTAGCAGTGCTGATCTGAAGTATTACAGTTTCTACCATATAATCATCTTGTAGTGTCCCAGCAGGTTACCAATACCTCACCTCTGGTGTATCCAGGCCTGCAGGGACCTCAGCAATGGCCTTCCTGGTCTGTGCTGTTGTCTCTAGATGGAAGCAGGCTGATATAGCCACGCATTGTAGTTGGGAGGCTGTAGCACAGTTGGTCTTCTCCTCTGAGCATCAAGCTGGGGTCTGCTCCTCCTGCATTTATTTATTTATTTATTTATTTACTGTACCAGGGGCACTCGACCACTGAGCCACATCTCCAGCCCTATTTTGTGTTTTATGTAGAGACAGGGTCTCACTGAATTGCTAAGCGCCTCGCCATTGCTGAGGCTGGTTTTGAACTGGTGATTCTCTTGTCTTAGCCTCCCAAAGTGCTGGGATTATAAGCATGTGCCACCGTGCCTGGCTCCCTTTTTTATTTTTTATTTTGAGATAGGGTCTTGCTAAATTGCACAGGACCGGGGCTGGGGTTATGGCTCAGCGGTTGAGCGCTTGCCTCGCATACGTGAGGCACTGGGTTCGATCCTCAGCACCACATAAAAATAAATAAATAAAGATATTGTGTTCATCTACAACTAAACAAAATATTTAAAAAAAAAAAATTGCACAGGACCTTGCTGAGTTGCTGAGGCTGGCTTTCAACTTGGAATTCTCTGGCCTCAGCCTCCTTGACCTGCTGGGATTACAGGCATGAGCCACCATGCCCAGCTCATTCCAGTCTTTTTTATTTTTATTTTTTTTGTTTTGAGATTTATTTGGGGTCTAAGTTGCTGAGGTTGGCTTTGAACTTGTGATCCTACTGCCTCAGCCTCCCGAGTTGCTGGGATTATAGGTATGTGCCATGTATCCAGCTAATTCTGTATGTGTATAGTTCAGGACATCAAGCCAAGGCCTCCCACTTGCTAGGGAAGCAATCTACCACTGAGCTACACTCTGAGCTCTACATTTAATTTTTAAATATTTTTTTCACAGTATGCCTTTGTTTTATTTATTTATTTATTTAAATAAAATTTTCTAATGTATATATTTTTGGTTGTTGATGGATCTTTATTTTATTCATTTATTATTTATATGTGGTGCTGAGGATCGAACCCAGTGCCTCACGCATGCTAGGCAAGCGCTCTACCACTGAGCTACAGCCCCACCCCGTTTTATTTATTTTTATGTGGTACTAAAATTGAAACCAATGCCTCACACATGGTAGGCAAGCACTCTGCCACTGAGCTACAGCCCCAGCACCCTACATTTAACTTTTTGAGGAAATGCTATTTTCCACAAGGGCTATAGCATTTAATATTTCCACCAGCAATGAAGGAAAGTTCCAATTTCTCCATATCCTGGTGGACAGGATTTTACTTCACTATTAGGAAGTACAAAAACTGTGATCTCACCAGGCATGGTGGCCTATGCCAGCAATCCCAATGACTCAGGTGGGTGAGGCAGGAGGACTGCAAGTTCGAGGCTAGCCTTAGACTTAGGGAGGCCCTAAGTAACTTATTTATTTTTTTAAATATTTTTTAAGCCAGGCGTGGTGGTGCATGCCTGTAATCCCTGCACTTAGGGAGGCTGAGACAGGAGAATCGCGAGTTCAAAGCCAGCCTCAGCAACAGCGAGGCGCTAAGCAACTCAGTGAGACCCTGTCTCTACATAAAACACAAAATAAGGCTGGGGATGTGGCTCAGTGGTCAAGTGCCCCTGAGTTCAATCCCTGGTACCAAAATATATATAGATATTTTAGTTGTAGACAATATTTTGGTTGTGGACAATATCTTTATTTTATTCATTTATTTTTATGTGGTGCTAAGGATCAAACACAGTGACTCACACATGCGAGGCAAGCACTCTACCACTGAGCTATAGCCCCAGCCCTCTAAGTAATTTATTGATACTCCATTTCAAAATTAAAAATAAAAAGGGCTGGGGATGTGGGTCAGTGGTAAAGTGCCCCTGGGTTCAATCTTGGTACAAAAAAGAAAAAGAAAAAAAAAAGATTATCTCCTTGATTCAACAGAATAAAATAGAAAATAAAAAAAGACAAGTGCCCCTGAGTTCCATCCCTGGTACCATAAATAAATAAATAAATAAATAAATAGGCAAAAGCCAACCTATTCCATATGTTTATATTAATTTGAACATGATCAGAAGTTTTTCATGGCAATGGACTCAGACATCTCCATTTATATTTAGCTGCCTATCTCTATATTTATATTTATCTCCATTTATATTTATCTGCCTATCTTATTTTTATCTGCCTATCTCTAATATAGCTATAAATAGACATCTATCAATAAGTTTAAAGATAGATAGATAGATATATCAATACATTGATAGATATTTCTGAGTCCATTGCCATGAAACTCTGTGTGCTATCTATATTTATAAAAGCAGGCAGACATAGATTGATAGAGACCTTTGACCTTGTCAGTCACTCCCCGTTTGCCAGGAGTGCATTTAAAACACACACACATTATATAAAATTTGCTAATTTATTTTTTTTATTTTTTATTTTTTTAAATTTTATTTTTAGTTATAGATGGACACAATGTCTTTATTTTATTGCTTTGTATGTGGTGCTGAGGATCGAACCCAGGGCCTCACGCATGCGAGGCAAGTGCTTTACCGCTGAGCTACAATCCCAGCCCCTAAAATTTGCTAATTTAAATATTCATTAATTCATTTAAAACATTTCTAAGTAGCTAAGTATCAGGCACTGTTCTAGGCCTTGCAACTAGAAACAATAAAGTTCCTGCCCTTGTGGGGCTTACAGATGATAAACAAAGAAACTACCAAATACATACCTTATAGTGATAAATGGTATCAAGGAGATTCATGCAGCCAGGTGTGGTTGTGGACGCCTGTAATCCCAGCAGCTCAGGAGGCTGAGATGGAGAATTGCAAGTTCAAAACCAGCCTCAGCAATGGCAAGGCACTAAGCAACTCAGTGAGACACTGTCTCTAAATAAAAATACAAAATCAGGCTCAGGATGTGTGGCTCAGTATTGAGTTCAATCCCCGGTACA
>PVHX01035225.1:0-11675 GCA_004024805.1 Geosciurus inauris
CCCAGCACCAAAAAAAAAAAAAAAAGAGTTTTGGCTGGGTGCATGGTGCATGCCTATAATCCCAGCATTTTGGGAGGCTGAGACAGGAGAATCATGAGTTCAAAGACAGTCTCAGCAAAGGTGAGGCGCTAAACAACTCAGTGAGACCCTGTCTCTACATAAAACACAAAATAGGGCTGGGGGTGTGGCTTAGTGGTTGAGTAACCCTCAGATCAATCCCCAGTAACAAAACAAAACAAAACCAACAAACAAATCTGCAGAAGCAGTGTAAGCCCTTATTTATTTATTTTAATTTTTTTTTAGTTGTAGATGGACACAATATCTTTATTTATTTATTTTTATGTGGTGCTGAGGATCGAACCCAGTGCCTCACGCATGCGAGGCAAGCGCTCTACCACTGAGCTACAATCCCAGCCCCATGTAAGCCCTTATTTAGGAAGAAAAAGTATACATAAATGATTCATCCATAAATTGACATAGAATCGCTGAGTGCTTTCCTTTAACCTTTAGTTTTAATTTGGTTTAACCTTTAGTTTCAGGTTTAGCTGTGCCTTCTAGTAGCTGTAATGACGGGAAAGCTGTAAATGGATTTAAGTTCTTGCAAAAAGTGAATATCTGCCATAAAAAAGCTGTTTCTTCAATAAAACGGGTAAAAAGAGCAAATTAAAGACTATTTTTTAATAACCAAGTGTAATTAAATGCATTGTCAGATTTATGTTTTAGTACCTCAGAGGCACTGATATTGCCTGTTTCTGAAATGAGATTGCTGATTTGGAAACAAACAAACCCAAAACCTGAATATATAAAAAATTCTCCTAACCTCTTTCTTTCTTTTTAATTGTGATGTTATGATATAATTTACAAAATAAGATAGAAATGTATCACTTGAAGAAATGTAAACACACTTAAGATTTTTTCACTTACAAAGCTTCAGGCAGAATTTTTTTTCTGTAATCAAGTGTCATTTAGAAAATGACAATATTTATTTAAGTTCCTTGGAGTGTTCTCAGTGGTACAAATCAAACTCCCACCACTACCCTTTTTTTTTTTTCTCCTGGAGTAATTTAGTTGCTTAACTACAATAATTCAAAAGAGGTAGTTTGGTTTTTCACTGATATTTTCGTTTTTCCTTTTATAGGGACTGATCATGTGGTCAAAAGGGGCAGCACTTAGCTATTTGGATATTCCTGTTGAACATCTGCTCCTCCCTTGAAGAGCATGAGAAGTGGCAGTGAGGGGGACCCAGAGTCTATTTCTATGGGCTACTGGCTGGTGGATTCAAGGCAGCTAATCTTTGCAGGGGGTACAGGCCCAGGTATGCAACTCTGAGAGCAAGGGAGTTTGCAGCCCTGGGTCACCCCAGCCCAATTCCCTGATCCAGCTTTTCATTTCTTTCCACACCCCCATCCCCAAAATATTAATGATATAATAGTGAAAGGTTGACATGTTGAGGGCTGCAGTGATCAATGTATTCCTTATATAGGAGTGTTACTCTGAATGCATCTATATGAAAATTATAGAGAGGGTAGAATAATGATTCTTTATGTCAACAAAAAATGGTACCAGTTTTAAAAAAACCCACAACACTAGATTGAAAGTAGCAATAACTGGATTCTGCTGTCTTCCTCTGACCTTGAAAAAGACATATAACTTCTCTGCATGTCTCTTTTCTGGATCTGGGGTGATATGTGTTTCTTAGCACTGTTTTGCTAATGAGATAACCTACATGAAGTGTTCTGAACTCCTTAAAGGATGATGTCGATGCAATAAAATGCAATACTCTTTTTTTTTTTTTTTTTTGGTACCGGGGATTGAACTCAGGAGTACTTGACCACTGAGCCACATCCCCAGCCCTAGTTTGTGTTTTGTGTAGAGACAGGGTCTCACTGAGTTGCTTAGCGCCTCACCTCACTGCTGCTGAGGCTGGCTTTGAACTCGCGATTCTCCTGTCTCAGCCCCCCAAAGTGCTAGGATTACAGGCATGCGCCACAGCGCCTGGCTGCGATACTCTTATTTTAGTAAAGATAGGGAGGTAGAGCTGGACCTGGTGGCACATGCCTATAATTCTGGTGACTTAGGAGGATTCCAAGTTCAAGGGCAACCTGGGCAACTTAGGAGACTGTGTCTCAAAATAAAAAAATAAAAAGTTCTGAGGATGTAGCTCAGTGGAAGAGCACCTCTTGGTTCAATCCCTAGTATGGGGCAGGGGCATGAGATAGGGAGGAGGAGGGGACAAATCTTCATTTTCTTCCTTAATCTGCAAATCTTTCCAGATGCTGGAGGGTCCTTTGGAGTTCCCTCTGTAACTTAGGTTGCAGTGGTAGGGGGTTCCATGCTTGAGTGCAGGAAGAATGAAACCATGTTCATCGGGAATGCCCCTATTGGCTTTATCCTTTCAGTAAGGGGTGAGTGTGACACCCAGTGTGTTGTGCTAGGAGAGCACAGGGTCCGCCAGTAGAAGAAGGCATCCGTCTCCGCGCTGCAGGCCGAGGAGAGGCAGCCATGGACTGTGTGCTCCTTCACGGCTTACCTACTCCTCCTTCACAGAACCCACAGCCTGGATCCCTGACTCCTCTGACCACCCTCGATGTAAAAAAAAGGGAATCCAAAGAGGCCAGTGCTTCAACCTCGTGAAGTCCAGTTGACCAGAGCACCTTTTGGAGAAGCCCAGCAGAGTGAGCACAGTTGTTACTGTGAGCATCAGCCATGTCCTTCAGTGCCACCATTCTCTTCTCCCCTCCCAGTGGCAGTGAGGCCCGATGCTGCTGCTGTGCCTGTAAGAGTGAAAATAGCGGAGGCAGTGCAGGCTCACAGGGCGGAAACCCTCCTCCCAGCACCCCCATCACAGTGACTGGACATGGCCTGGCTGTCCAGAGCTCTGAGCAGCTCCTACATATCATCTACCAGCGAGTGGATAAGGCAGTGGGCCTGGCTGAGGCTGCTCTGGGTCTTGCCCGGGCCAACAACGAGTTGTTAAAACGGCTCCAGGAGGAAGTGGGTGAGCTGAGACAAGGGAAAGTGGTGTGCACCCCTGATGAAGATGGGGAGAGCCGGGTCCACAGTCCCCCAGCAGAGGAGCCTGGGCCCCTCAAGGAGAGTCCCAGGGAAGCGTGCAAGACTCTGTCTGCCGCGGAGGAGGAGTGTGACAGTGTGGGCAGCGGTGTGCAGGTGGCAATCGAGGAGCTGTGGCAGCTGGGGTCAGCCTCAGCAGTGGGACCTGGGCCTTTGGGCTTCCCAGCCTCTCAGAGAGACATGAGGCTCGCAGGATGTGCCCTGGCCGGGGCTGAGGGGACCCCTTTGCTCAATCCGGTGAGTATGGCAGCAGGGCAAGGTTCCCCCCCTGCACTTCTCCTGGCCTTTTTCCCTCTTTTCTTCCTTCTCTTCTCTTTCCATTTACAAACCTTTCTTTTGTTTATATCTGTGACAAAACAGAACAGCACCAAATTTCTTTGCCTTCAGGGATGGTCAGCATTCCTGTTTTCTTCCTGAACTGTCAGACTCTTTGGCAGGAGGTCATTTTCTGGTGCTGGGGTGCCCTCCCCTCCCTCTCAATAGCTCTGCATGGCACCTTCTCCTCCACAGCTGTCTCTGCTGCTGCAAGGCTCTGCCTCTGCTGGTGAGAACGCCTGCCATGCACAGGCGGCTCATTCATATTTTATCACAGGCCCTCTGCTTGCCAAGGGGAGTTCAGTATAGAGAGACAGGAGTGGAGGGGAGAGGGACATGGGGAGAAAAGGAAGAAGAGAGAGAAGGAGAAAGCAAGAGGGAGAGGATGAGGATGAGGATAAGGAAAATAGAAGGCAGGTACAGGGAAGAAAAGAGGCAAGTGGAAATGAAGGGTTTGAGGAAGGAATAAAGTAAAAACTCTTTTTTGGGGGGAGGGGGGCGGTAACTGGGGATTGAACCCAGGGGAGGCTTTACCACTGAGCCATATCCCTAGCACTTTTTTTAATTTTGAGATTGTGTTTCACTAATTTTGAGATTGTGTTGGACCTCACTAAGTTGTTTGGGCCTTGCTAAGTTTCTGAAGCTGATCTTGAACTTGCTATCCACCTGCCTCAGCCTCCTGTTGCTGGGATTACAGGTGTGCACCTTTGGTCCTGGAGAAGAAAGTTGAGTTTGTGTGGAAAGGAGAACATATATGTGGGAGGAAGACTGAGGTAAGGGGCAGGGAAGTAGAGGAAAGGAAATAAAATGCCAAAGGGAAAGGAAGATTGAGATCGAATAGTCGGAGGAAGGCATGTAGAGAGAAAGGAAGCAGATGGAGAGCATGTTTTGCGAGCAGGAAAAGACATAGAAGTACATTGTGCTATTTCAGTTTCTTTGCTGCTCAAGGGCCATATGAGCAGGAAAATGCTGGCTGAGTAGAGTCACACATGCAAGTCTGAAAAGGAGATGGAGCAACCATAGAGATCATAGAGACGGAAAATAACAGATGTGTTGCCACTTGAGGGCCGGTGGGAGGTCTGTCAGCTCTCTGCCTTATCCTCTGCTTTCACTCTCTTCTTTCTCCCTTCTTGACAAAGCTCACACAGGGTAGACAAGAGGGAAGAAACTCCCAGCCCATCTGCTGGGTCTGAGGAGTGAGTGTATAAACTCCCCTCTCCCTCTTTAGGCTAATACTGCAACTGGCCATTGCTCTTCTGAAGGCACAGCTGTGTGGTGATAGTCGCTGTGACTGGTCAGGACTCTCAGTGGTTTGGGCCTCAGGGAGAAGGAACCAGAAGACAAGAGGTAGGAGGGTACCAGGCCAGGCAGTGCCCTGAATCATGGGTTCATTCAGGCAAGGAAAGCTTCCAAGCCGACAGGATGGAATTAGATTTCACAGCGCAGAAAGCAGCTCACAGGTCTATAAATCTTAGTCGCCTCCCCGCTTCTGTGTGTGTGTGTGTGTGTGTTTCCTCACAACCACTTCCACTGTTTTGTTTTCTTGGCCGCAGAAATCTCCCCTCCTTTTCTCCTCCCTCTCTGCCTCCTTCCTTTCTCGGCCCATATGTCCTTGAATGAGGGCACAGGCAGTCAGCTGGATATCAGGGCTGCGACAGTCAGATATGGCCAGGCCAGGATCAAGGTGAGGGCACAGACTGGCCCCTGAAAGGGAACGGAGGGTAGGTGAGGAGTGCTGTCCCTGCAGCCTCTCTAGGGGTTCCTCTCTAGAATTTCCTGCTTTGCTCTCTTTTTTCCTCCTTTATTGTTATTACCGTTTAATTTTCTTGCTGTTTCTTGCATGGTTTCCCTTCTTGTCATTACTGCCTTCCTAATCCCTTTTAGACACAACACTTACAAAGCTACGTTTCTTATACTCAAGAGCAAACCATAAATGACTGCTCACAAATAAGCATCAGAAACATGCCTTGGCCTTGTAAGCAGCCCTATGGTAACAACTCAACACAAGAGGCCCTGTATATGCAAGAAATATTTGCCCAACACTCCCATAGGAGTCCCAGAGAAACAAGCCATTGATGTTAAAGATTCCCCCCTTTCTTTCCACTCTGTTCACTATTCTCAGCCAAAGAATGATAGTTGACCAGGTTCCCCGATGTCTGGCAGGTTAATAGATTATTCTTTTTTATGTCTTTAGCTGGTGGATGATTATGTGGCCTCTGAGGGTACAGTACAGCGTGTGCTGGTCCCAGCTTATGCCAAACAGCTTTCACCAGCCACACAGCTGGCTATCCAGCGGGCATCTTCAGAGTCAGGGCCAGAAAATGGAACCAAGCTGCCACCACCTCGCCCTGAGGACATGCTCAGTGCTGCTGCTGCCTTGGACAGTGCCTTGGAAGAGTCAGGCCCGGGGAGCGCTGGAGAACTGAGGCACTCTCTAGGGATCACAGCTTCCCCATGCAGGACCAGAGGGAGCGGGCAGAAGAACTCCAGGCGAAAGCGGGATCTGGTACTCTCTGTAAGTGAGCTCAGGTTTTATCATTTTTTTCTTCAGTCTGGAGAGAGAAGTGAAGAATGAGGGTGGGTTAATTTTAAACCTCCCATATTGAAAAAAATTGAATCTTACTGGAGTGGGAGGGACAAGGAGAGAGATTATTCCATAACCCTAGGGATTAGGCAGTACCTCTGCTATCATTCAAGTTTTTAGGTTTTTCTAAATAGAATGGAATCTTCCCTTTAAAGAGAAAGGAATCACATCACATTTCCCAGTGTCCTTATAATCCTGATAGGAAGATCTTTAAGGGATTGAGCAGATTCATCACCAAAGTATGGCACTTTAGCCCTTGCGCAGGGTAAATGGTAAGGGGTCCCATGGGTGGAAAAGCCAGGCAGTCCAAAGATGCTGAGGGCCATTATACACCCATCTCAGTTATATAGGTTTGGAGAATCTAGTCATTCCAAGAGCTCTTGACAGGAAGTGGACTGAATTTCATCTGCTTAAAATCTTTTTGGAATAGCTGGGAGCCCTTAGGAACATCCTGTGCAGCTGGGAGCTCCCAGCTTGGCAGATGACCCAAACCTAGAGATCTTCTAGGGCAGTAATTCTCAACCTGGGATAACCCTTCTCCCAGGGGACATCTGGAACCTACTGGAGACATTTCTGGTCATTATCACTGGTGGGTGGGTGAAGGAAGGGAGAATGCTACTGACATACAGCAGGTAGAGAACAGGTATTCTGCTGAACATCCTACAATGCACACCCAGCCCCCTAATAGACGGCAGTCATGCGAAGGTTGGAAAACTTTCTTCTAGGGTGACCACAGTCTTTTGGATCAACTCTGTCCCCAAACTTTCTAATAACTATAGGGATGCTCTTTAGCCATATAATGTTCCTATTGAATGTAATAATGAGTTTTCATTCTCTACATAATGGCTGACGAAAAGTGACTGGAATGTCCTGGTTGGGATTGGAAGCCATCACCCCCATCAGCCTAAATCCCATCATACTAGATGGCTCATTCTTGTTACATCTTAGTAAAGGTTGAAAATAATGATCACCATTTAAAGCTCTTTTATTTATATTGCTTTCGAGTTCCTTTTTTTCTCAGAGAGCCCATTCTTGCTCTTCCTTTCATTTGATTTGTTTTTACATCAGAGATTCTTTGTTCCCCTTGGAAGACACCATTTATAATCAGTGCCAACTTGTTTTTAACTGTAACTTTGAATTTTGGTTATGTTCAAGAACATCTCACTTAAGAATAGGAGCAAGTTTAGTTTCTGTCATGAGTTTGTGGCCCAAGAGGGCTACTCCTGCTGTCAGTAATATAAGTGGAGGTCTGTGCCTCAAAACGCATTTCAAGGGATTTCCCAAAACTTCATATTATTTAAAATCATAAATAAATGTGTGATAGTTATAATTTGTATCAAGTCAAGATTTTCTTTCACTTCTATTCCATTTTGCCTGTTGTCTCCAGAGAGAGGTATAGTGTTGAGATATGGCTTCTTCCTTCCCTTTGGAGAGCTCAGTGGATCTGAGGACCTAGTGGCAGGACACTGCTTGCTCATCATGCTATTATAGCTCTTGAAAAGGATCTAGAGGGCCAGTCAGGGAATATTGCCACCTGTCTCAGAAGAAAGTTTAAAGTGTTCTTGTGTTGGAATGTGGGTTTGGAAAGGGAGGGATAGCTGTAGATCTTGACTATTCCAATCTTTTTCCTTTTCCTTTTTTTGGTACTGGGGATTGAACTCAGGGGTACTTGACCACTGAGCCACATCCCAGCCCTATTTTTTTGTGTTTTATTTAGAGACAGGGTCTCACTGAATTGCTTAGTGCCTCGCCTTGCTGAGGCTGGCTTTGAACTCGCGATTCTCCTATCTCAGCCTCCCAAAGTGCTGGGATTACAGGCATGCTCCACCATGCCTGGCTGACTATTCCAATCTTTAGCTCTGGGAAGGAATCAAAAAGGCATCTCTCCAATCTGCTAGCCATCTTCTGAACCAAAAAGAGCAAACCAGAACCCTTAATTCTTTGGAATGATGGAGATTCCAGCTACCCTTGAGAAAACTATTTTTAGCTCACTAAGGAGATAGGTGAGCCAACAGCCTTTACGGTCTTAACACTTACTGTCTAGAGTATTCTCCCTTTCCACTTTAAACCTGGTTTGATTTTTATCACCTGATCTCTTCTAAGCCACTTCAGTTGGAAGCTATACAAATCCCTTTTTTCTTTGTTTTTTGGGAAACTCTCCCAAATTCTTCCTGAAGCATTCAACTGTTCCTCTGTGAGCTTTTAAGTTTGGACTTCTAAGAGATAAATAACAATATGAAATATGAAGCTAGGGCTGAACACTTTGGTGCACACCTATAATCCCAGCTACCTGGAAGGCTTAGGCAGGAGGATTGCAAGTTCAAAGCCAGATTGGAAAATTTAGGAAGACCCTATCTCAAAATTAAAAATAAACAAAGGGCTGGGGATATAGCTCAGGGGTAGAGTGTCCTTGAATTCAATCCCTAGCATGGTGAACACACGAGATGTGTGTGTGTGTGTGTGTAAAATAAATATAATAATAAATATAAATTAATATAATAATAAAATAAAAATTAAAAAGCGCTGGGCATGTAGCTCAGTGGTAAAGTGCCCTGGGTTCAATCCTTGGTACAAAAAAATAAAAAGAAAGCCAGGAGCGATTGCACATGCCTGTAATCCCAGCCCTTTGGGCAGCTGGGAGAATCGCAAAGCCAGTCTCAGCAAGGCGAGGCGCTAAGCAACTCAGTGAGACCCTGTCTCTACATAAAACACAAAATAGGGGCTGTGTTTTATGTGGCTCAGTGGTCGAGTACCCCTGAGTTCTAACCCCAGTACTAAAAAAAAAAAAAAGTTCAAAGCACCAGTTGTGATGTTGTGAGAGGTTGTGGGGTTACCAAGAAAGGTAATGTCATGGGCTGGGATTGTGGCTCAGCGGTAAAGCGCTTGCCTCGCATGTGTGATCCTCAGCACCACATACAAAGCAACCAAATAAAGACATTGTGTCCATCTACAACTAAGAAAAAAATTTAAAAAAAAGGAAAGGTAATGTCATCTTGGGTTTTATTCCTAGAAGTATAGAGTTGGGAAGTAATGTTCCCTCTGACCAGACCTTAGCCAATAAGTTAGATTCAGTCCTAGGTGCCATTTTGCTTTTGTGTGTGTGTGAACTAAGGATCAGACTCAGGGCTTCACATATACTAGACAAGCACTCTACCACTGAGCTACACCCATAGCCTGTCAGGTGCCACTTTACAAGAGAGACACTGGTAAACTAGAGAGCCTCCTATTTCTTAAGACAACTTAAGGAGTCCATAAAAGCCATCTTCAAATACCTCAAGTGGTAGTATGGGCAAGCCTGGGTTCAAATTTTGGTGCATGTAAGGTGAAACTTTTTTTTTTTTTTAATATTTTTTTAGCTGTAGATGGACATAATGTCTTTATTTTATTGCTTTGTATGTGGTGCTGAGGATCGAACCCAGGGCCTCACGCATGCGAGGCAAGCGCTCTTAACCGCTGAGCTACAATCCCAGCCCAAGGTGAAACTTTTTAACAATTAAAGATGTTTAATAATAGAATCAGCTGACTCAAAATGGAGAACGCATCATTAGATGTATATGAGCAAAACTGAAAGAAACTTAATGACATGAAAGGGAGGTTGGTAACAGTCTCCAAGGTGCTTTCCAATTCACATTTCTGTTATTTTAGATTTGTGTTTATCAGACCATTGTGTGTGTACCCCTGGGACTTGTGATAATGTACAAAGGGATATATAAAGCCATGGCCAAAGCTGCGACATTTTCTTGGGTCATCAATTTTACTAGAAGATTTCAGAAGACATTTTTATATTCAAATAAATGCAAATAAGCCGGATGCGGTGGTGCACGCCTGTAATCCCAGCACTTTGGGAGGCTGAGACAGGAGAATTGCAAGTTCAAAGCCAGCCTCAGCAATGGTGAGGCGCTAAGCAACTCAGTGAGACCCTGTCTCTACATAAAACACAAAATAGGGCTGGGGATATGGCTCAGTGGTCGAGTACCCCTGAGTTCAATCCCCGGTACCAAACAAACAAACAAAAAAACCCAAATAAATGCAAATATGTTTTGAAGAAGGTTTTAAATATGGAAGAGTTGGGGCTAGGGGTGCAGCTCAGGGGTCAAGTGTTTGCCTAGTATACACAAGGCCCTGAGTTTGATCCCCAGTACCATGAGACAGGAAGGAAGGAAGGAAGGAAGGAAGGAAGGAAGATGATAGATTTGGACAGACTCTGGCTAAGAAGGGTCATATACTAAAATGGTACCTATACTGTGGTTTCTCTTCAGGTCATATAACTCTTTCACCTTTTACAAAAATGGTACCTAGGCTTTGGAAAGGATTCAGGATTCAGGCAGAAAACCCCATAGGAATAATGCCTTTTTTACCTTAGGGACCAGAAGAGAGTTTTCATAATATCCACTCCTGGATTTATTCTGTTTTTTTTTTTTTTTCCCCTTAGAAATTGGTCCACAATGTGCATAACCACATCACCAATGACAAGAGATTCAATGGGTCTGAAAGGTATGGTTTTTGAGGAAAAAAGATCACAAGGTACTTTGCTAAGGAGAGGGAAGTAGAGGGGGTTGCTGCAATCCAACAATGAGGCTGAGGCCTTATCTCACCATTGCCCCTTGTATCCTGTCTTAGGCCAAGGAGGAATTTACCACAAAGTTGATTTACCACAAAGTGCTGGGTGTCTCTGTTTGTCTGCTAGCCGGGCGCGGTGGCACATGCCTGTAATTCCAGCACTTAGGGAGGCTGAGACAGGAGAATCGCGAGTTCAAAGCCAGCCTCAGCAATGGCGAGGCGCTAAGCAACTCAGTGAGACCCTGTCTCTACATAAAACACAAAATAGGGCTGGGGGTGTGGCTCAGTGGTTGAGTGCCCCTGAGTTCAGTCCCTGGTACCAAAAAAAAAAAAAAAAAAAAACCAACAATAACAACTACAACAAAAAAAACCCCACTGCTTCATTCATTCTCTTCTCTTTGGCAGCATCAAGTCCTCTTGGAATATTTCAGTAGTGAAGTTCCTTCTGGAAAAGCTCAAGCAAGAACTGGTCACCAGTCCCCACAATTACACTGACAAAGAACTGAAAGGTGAGGAAAACTGAGTTCTCTCCCATTCATTCTTTTTTTCCTCTGTCTTACTCCCCCATTCTTGCTCAGAGAAGAAGTGCATAATGGGGAAGATTTAGGTGGGGTTAAACACTTTTTTTTTTTTTTTTTAGTACTGGAGATTGAACTCAGGGGCACTCGACCACTGAGCCACTTCCCCAGCCCTGTTTTGTGTGTTATGTAGAGACAGGGTCTCACTGAATTGCTTAGCACCTTGCCATTGCTGAGGCTGGCTTTGAACTCGCGATTCTCCTGTCTCAGCCTCCCTAAGTGCTGGGATTACAGGCTTGTGCCACTGCGCCCGGCTAACACTTTTTTTTTTGACTATTCACCTACAATGTATTCATAGGATTACCTCAAATCAACTTTTTCCCCCCCATATTCAGTCTGAAAAAAAAAATGGGAAAGAGAAGGGCTAAAGACCATCATGATTGTTTATGTAGGGCCCTAATCTGAGGTCAGAAGCTAGGCTTGCCCTTTTGTCCCTAGATATAATGTTCCAGGTTTTCTACTTTCCTCGCTCTCTTCTGTTATTTGCAGCTAACGCTGAAGTATTATGAAAGTTTCCACTATAAAAGTACTGGAACTCTGCTATGGGCAGAGTGGCAGTAGGGGTA
>PVHX01035226.1:0-11684 GCA_004024805.1 Geosciurus inauris
CACCACCACCATCACCACCACTACAACCATTGTCACCACCACCACCACCACCACTCTCATCCTTAGCATCACCACCACCACAATTACCACAACCCCTGTCAACATCACTATCCCACCACACCATCATCATCAAAGCCACCACCTTGGTCACCATCATCGGTGCCTGCCCCAAATGTCCTGGGTTCCTACAAAATGGAAACAGATAAGCCAGACCCCAGGGCTGTTGAGGGGCAGGCTGGCGTCCTGGCAGGTCACAGGCCTGGTAGTTGGCACTTGGTCCTGCTTTTGCGTCTCTATGTGGAGTGGCTCAGTCCACAACTCTGGCCTGCAGGCTGCAAAGCAGGCCTTCCCACAACCAGGCTTGCTCCCTGCCCGGGGCTAAGGAGCTGCTAACCATCCTGCTCAGAGTCCAGGGTGGCAGGGGTGCAGGGCAGCATCAGGAGGTCTGCACATGCTCAGTTCCTTTGTGTTTGGGGACCCCATCCAAGGCTGCGGCTGATTCGTCTTAGAAATCCAGCCCCTCCCCCCACCCCCAAGTCAGATTCTGGCTACTGGTTCCAGCTACTAGTACTTGGGCCACTGCCTCTCCTCCTGGGCCCTTGCTCCCATCCCTGTTTGGCCTCCAGCAAGGTGTAGAAGGCCCCACGTCAGCTTGGCAGAGTCTGGATTCAACCTGCACCATGGCTCTCTGGGACTGTACCAGTTTCCTGTTGCTGCTAGCACACGGGAGCCCGTGCTGGGCAGCTTCACACCACAGAAAAACCTTCTCACATTTCCAGAGGCTGCAGTCCAAAGCCAAGGTGTTGCAGGGCTGTGCTACCTTTGCAGGCCCCAAGGGAGACAGGAGCCCAGCCTCCTCGCCTGGAGTCATTACCCCCTTGGGGCGCGGACACATCTCCCTGGACTCCCCTTCCCATATCCCAGCTCCGCGACTGGGGTCTCTGCCTCCTCCACATCTCTCCACGTCTCTCCTCTGTGTCTCTCTAAAACCCTCTCGGGGTCCTTTTCTATGAGCCCATGTGATGGCATTTAGGGCCCACAAAGATAATTCGGGACAGTCTCCTCCTCGGAGCATCCTTGACTTTATCACGTCTTTGGTCAAATAGGGCAAAGGCACAGGTTCCAGAGAAGGCCACGGTTGAATCTCTGGGGACATCATTCCACCTACTGCGGCCACCTTGGCAAGAAGAGCTCCAGGGAGAAAGGGGGAGGAGGAGGAGGAGGAAGAGGAGGAGGCGGAAAGCGAGAGGCACACCAGGCCCCTAGCCACCTGAGTCTCCCTGCCCTCTCTGGTCCCACTCATGTGGACTCAATGTCTCTGCTTCCTGGTGTCCCTGCAGCAGCTCACCTGAGGCCAGCCTTCTTCCAGGACTCCTCCCTGTCCTCTGCTTCTCCCCTGTCACCCACGCCCAGGGATAGTCCCATCTTAGGGATCTGAGGAACACCCGCCTCGCCAGGCAGTGGCCCTGATGTCCCCTTATCTCCTGCTCGCATCTGACTGGCTGTTGTGTTAGCTCCTGCCTGCTGTGGCAGAAACGATGTCCACCTGCCCACCACTGCAGTCCAGCTGTTGAGACAGTGCCCGGCGGAGTGTCTAGTCGTGAGTGGATGAGTGACACTCTCATGAAGAAAGCATGACATCCTGGACACTGTTTCCTAAATGGCCAACTACAAATAGGGAGCCCAACTGTGGGCCTCAGCATGCCCAGCTCCTGGACGCTCCCTGCCCCAGCGCCCACCGCTGCCAGGGTGCAAGTGGCTGCACGGCCTTTCCTTAAGCCTTCCCCGGACCATCTGCAAGTGAGCACTGCTGCCCTGGGTAGGGTCGCTGGCCAGCAAGGTCAGGAGCACAGGGATGGCAGTGGATGGATAGGGAAGTTCTGCCCCTTGCCCCCTGCCAGTTTAGTGGCAGGTGCAATCTGTCAGGGACGCTCCCCAAGCAGCTGTCAGTGTGGGAGTCACAGGGCAGCCCAGCATCATGGGTGGCCCTTCCTTCCCTGGCAGGTAGGCATGAGTGTCACTGGGCATCAGAAGGCTGGGTTTCTGGTCCCAAGGCCAAGACACTTGCTGTGGGACCCTGGACAGGCCACTCTAGCCCATTAAAAAGGGGTAACATAGATTTCTCCTGGGAGGAAGAAGGGGGCCATAGTTGGTGTCCTGGTATCCCCAGAAATGAGCGCCGGCCTGCCTTTTCCTATGTCCTAGGCCTCCTTTGTTCTCCTGCTCTCTCCCCTTCTCTCTCTCCTTCCTGCATCTGTGACTAGGCCCAGGAGGTGCTCGGTTGGATGGATTGGATGGCCAAAATGTGAGAAGCAGATGGACAGGAGGGGCCAAGGTGGAGTGATGCAGGCAGAAAGGAGCGTAATTAACAACTTTTATAACTCCGCATAGGGAGGACAATGCCTAGGACAGCTTACCCTAGCAACAGGTTGGAGCAGGCCGGTTATCCTGATAAGGGTGGAGGAAGGGCTCTGAAGGCCTTAGCATTTCTCCCTCCATTGTCTGGATGACCCTTGCCTATCTGCTTGTCTAATTCTGGCTCCATGGGCAGTGCTGGTGCCTGGTGGACGCTTGAGCTTGGGCTGCGGGCAGCTGCCAATTCCCCCACCCCCACCCCAGCACTTAGGTGGTCTTTCCTTGCACAGAGAGTCTCCCTGGTGTCTCTGCCAAAGGACCCTAACCCTATCAGATCGGGGCCCAGCTGATGACCTCATTCGACCTGTTTTCTCCTTCCAGGCCAAGTATCCAGATGAGCCACCTTGGTGGTCAGGACTTCCACATGTGAACTCGGGATCAGACGCTCCACTCTTGCAGGTGCTGCCTGGCCAGGGTCACTTGCCACATCACACTCCCTACTCTAGGTCTTTGCCTCAGTCTCTACTCCAGGGAATATCTGTGGTCACAAGCCTCAAAGATGGCCTCAGTGAGCCCTGCTCCTGAGAGTCACGCCCTAGAGGACCCCAGCCCTTAAGTAGGCCTGCCTGGACTCACTCCTTACTCAGAAGGTGGCAGAGGTGATGTGATGTCGCTCTGTGATTGGAGGCTTCCATCCTGTGGCAAGCAATCTCCCTCTCTTGCTGGCCTTGATGAAGCAAGAGGCCACACTGGGGAGGCCAGGTGGCAGGAAGCAGAGGGGTCTCCCATCAGGGGTCAAGAACGGGAAGCTCTTGGTTGGACAGCCTGTGAGCAATGATCTCCAAGCACCAGGGGAGCCTGGAAGCAGCTCCTCCCCAGCCAAGCCCCGGCCAGCACCTCGACCTCCGTGAGACCCCGAGCTAGGCCAACACAACCTCCAGACTCCCGCCCAGAGACCACGCGTGGCTAAGCAGCAAATGGCCACAGCATTAAGTGACCATGTGTTATGCAGCTGTACATGACTGAAGCGCCACCCAAATCGTCCCCTTCATACTGCAGCCCCTGCATGACTGCACCCCACCCACTCTACTCACCTCTGTGGTCCTCGCACCCCCTAATGTGACATCTAGTGTCCTTGTTACTAGTCACCTGTCCCTTCTTGTCCCCTCCTGCTGACGTGCAGGATCCACAGAGCAGGGGTCTTCCTCCGATGTGTGCCTAGGGCCCTGCACACCACCTAGCATGTGTCCAGTGCTCTGCGAGCGTCAACTAAGCCAGGCCTCCCTGAGGGCACCTAGCAGCTGGGCATTCCACCTGCACACCAGGGACTGGGGTGTGGGCATTGCTCAGGTGAACTTGAGACTAGCAAGTCTCAGGCACCAGAGAGGGCAGCTCAGGAGCTCACAGGAGCAGGGACACAGGGCAGGAGGGCAGAGCAAGGCCAGGCTCCATACCCGAGGAGGGCGGGCGGTGGGGTGCACCAGGGCTTGCCTGTGAGGAAGGCAGCCACCAGAAAGGAAGGTCGCTGGCTGCGGAAATCACCCTGACAGCTCCTGGCAACTCCTCCCTCCACCACATGGTTGAAATCCAAGCCTGCTCCTTCTGCCCTTCCTCAGGGACAAAGAGTTCTTCTGGAGGAGGGATCTGCTGACAGCCAGACTTCCATTCACCCCTTTGAGATGCAAATTTCCTGACCCAGGGGCAGGGGCACCCCAGCCCAGCCCAGCCCTAGCCCTCCCTGCCTCCCAACCCTACTCTGGAGGGTGGGGGTGGCAGCGGTGGGCTTGGCCTCTGAGGATGACCTGCCTGGGCATGTCCCTGATGAGCCCTACCCAGCTGTAGACCCTACGGGGAGAGTTAGCGCAGGTGCCCTGTGGCTGTGCCTCTCCTGCTGCTCTGTGCTGCCCCAGTACCCCTCTTCGTCATGGTCCTCAGGGAGGCCACCAGACTCAGACCTGCCCTGAAGCCGGCCAGCCCTTGGGGACATGGCACACCCAGCAAGGCCTCGACTGTTTGCAGCTGACCAGAAGCTGCCCTTCCAGCTGGGGCCTGGTGGCCAGGAGAGTCAATGGCACCTGGGTCCTCAATTCTGCCATCCCCTTAGGCCACACGGGCTGACCTTCCCGGGCAAGTGCTGAGAGGCAAGGTGACCATCCAGTCGCCTGCCATTCCAGTGAGGTGTGGATTTGAAAGCTCTGGCCTTGAGCCTCCAGGCACTTGGTGGGTCTCTAAAGCACCAGGTCTCCAGACACAGGTTGGGGCCTTGCATCCATCCACCCTCAAAAGCAGCTGGGGACTGTAGCAGAGGCCACACTCTTCTGCTTGAGGGACCCACCGTGGGTCCACCCCATCCCACCCACGTTGTTCCCTGGGTTGGGCACATCATGCCAGCCGAGTGGAGCAGAGGAGCCTCTTGAGGTGGCCTGGACCCTTCGCTCACTGGCAGCCTACACATGCCACATGGTCCCTGTGATGCAGCACACCTGGAGCAAGTGGCCACTGGCTCAAGTCTGGACATCAAGTCCAAGAAAGTCAAGGCTGGCAGCCACGACTGTGGCCTTGGTCAACAGGCACCTGCTGAGGCTGCCTTGCAGGGTAGTTGTAGATGGCTTCCAGGGAGGCGGTGAGGTGGCTGTGCCTTACAAGGTGTCCACAGTGGCAAGGGCCATTGAGTGTGTGTGTACGGCTCCCGTGTGGGAATGCACGAGCGCGTTGTGGCAGGTGTGTGCGGGTGTGCGTGTGCAGCATGCTGTGTGTACAGGTGTGCTCACCACCACTGTGCAGACCTGTCAAGTGGGGCCGCTCACCTTCAGCACAGGCTCCCTCCTACATCCACCCTGCTCTCCGCAGCCGTGCGGCCCTCTCTGTGGATACTGCCAAGTGCTACACGAGTGTGGCTTCTGTTTGAGGATCAAATAGGAATGTGCGCACACACACGCACGCACACACAGAGGACACACACTGTTCCTTCGTCTGGTCATTCACTCAGCAAAGCCACCTTCCCAAGGCATCCTACACTTCCCGTCCCCGTCACTGCTGTACCCTAAGCCTCATTCTGCAGGGCCAGCCCTAGCTCAGGCCCATAGGGACAGGTGGAGCTTCATCTTGTAGCTCTAAGCCCAAACGAAACATGGCCACATGGCTCATGGGCCCCGTGCCCACCAACCCCAGCTGTATAGATCAGGCTCCCTCCCTCCAGACGCCCATCCCCGTCCGGCCTGTGTGAACTCAGCTGAGGTGCCTGCCAGGGGCCAGGCCCAGGGGCTGGTGTCCGAGAGCCTAGAAGAGACAGGGAGATGCTAGAGCCTAGAGGAGGCTGGCATTGCGGTCCTGGAGGCCTGAGGTTTCGGGCGGAGCTGCAGGGCTCACTGGGAAAGCTGCAGGCAGGAGCCAGAGCACAGGGCCAGCTGCGATGGAGCCCCAGGAGCATCTGGACAGAGCAGGCAGCCAGCAGAGCAGGGCAGCCTGACAGTCCCCACCCCCAACAGCATGTCTTGCTTTCCTGGTGCTCAGACGGGGTAGGGGGTGCGCAACCTGGGAATGACGCGGGTCCCCAGGAGGGGTCTGTGTGCTGGAGGCAGGAACAGGTGCTACAGCCACTCGGAGAGAATGGAGGCTTCATAGGAGGAAGATTCTTGCAAAGGGGACATCGGAGCTGAGGTGTGAGGGGGACAGGATGACCCCCTCAGAGGTCCAGGCCCGCAAGACCAGCACTGCGGTGAGGCATGGGATGGGCCACAGCAGGACGGGTGCACGGGCTCCCTAATGGCCAACAGGGATGCCGGGCCAGGAATCTGGGCCCCCACCTGGGCGGGGGGTGTGCCCAGAGGTATACCGAGCTCTTTAGCGTCCTATCCTCCCCAGAGCCACCTCATCCCCTTCCCTCTAGGGACAGAAGACACCTCCTCGAGTCCTGCTCAGGCATCTGCTCACCAGCCCAGGCCCACCACCCGCTGCCGTGCCCCACCTGACCAGCCTAGGTACCTACTGTGGCCTCCGTCAAGCCACCATCCCCACCCCCAAGATGGACGTGCTTCCCAGCAGCCCGCAGGCCGCCCTAGAGCTTCCAGCTACGTGCCCGCTGGCCAGGCATCCTCAACGCTCGCCTCTCCCTCAGGCCCCCAAGTGCCAATGCAGGTGACCCACCCGCGAGCCCCACTCCCAGCCCAGGCCAGCCGTGGTGAAAGTGCACCCGCCCAGCACGGGGGCGCCCCTGCCAGAGTTCCTGGTGATCTCCCGCCCTCGGCTTCTCTTCCCATGAAGGAAGAGGAGGCCACGGCCTTCTGCATTGACCTGGAGATGAACGGCACCTGCGGACCCCAGCTGGGGGCATAGGGTTTGCTGCCCAGGTGGGACGCCAGTGGCTCTGTGGGATGGTTCCAGGACCCAGGCTCCAAGAGGAGCCAGCCACAGCTTGCTGTCCCCTGCGGTCCCCTGGCCCAGGGATCAGGGGTAGGTCCTGGTAGCAACTCACCACCCTCCTGCTCCAGGTCGCTGCAAGGAAGAGGGACAGCACTGGAGAAAGGCCTGTCTGCCTGGGACTCCTGGCAGCTGTCAGAGGCCCGGGCTTGACGTGACAATTATTCCCTCACCACGCATCCAGGGCAAGCTCGGGCTGCCGCCTGCCCAGGGGGCCAGACCTGGACTGGCAGGAGTGACAGGGACGGGGGTGCTGCGGCTGCGCTGCTACCTGCTCAAACCCCGTGAGACCACAGCGGACGACAGGAGTGAGGTCAAAGTCCTCGGCCACCCCATCAGCCTCTTGGAAACCGTGCCGAGCTCGCCAGCTCACCGTCTGCTGCAGGCTGGCAGGGAGCGGTGCCCGCGGGGCAGGCGGGGCTTCTGTCAGGAATTGCTGTGAGTCGGGCACCACGGAGGCAGCAGGGAGCCAGGTGCAGGGGACGTGGCCACTGTCTTTGAGGAACTCTGATGTGACAGCTTGTCTCAGGTGTCCAGGGGACATGGACGTCCCAGCAATGCACTCTGGCCCTTATGACGCATGTGAGGTGCCTAAGGCCCCTCGGGGTCCTCACCCACAAGTGGGGATAAGAGTCCCCACATTGTTGCTATTGGGAGAATCCACTCACTTACCTGCCAGTGGGGTCCCATGAGGGTTGTCAGACCTGGGGCAGGATTCATCACGGACTAAGGGACAGACGATGAAAGGACAGTGGCACCCTGCAGGGGATCCCCAGCATCTCCTTTTACCATCAAGGCCTCCGTTCCAGCATCCCTAAGACCTTCTAGCTGGGACCTCTTGTCCCTGGCCACCACGGGCTCCTTACTCCGCCATCACTGTCTGCTCAGTGCACCGATGGGTCCCTGAATCGATGTGTGTGACCTGGCAGGCTGGCTGCTGGCTCTGAGCCATGAGGCCCTGGAGGCCAGCTTGCTGCCCATCTTGATCACTGCTGAGCTCTGGAATGGAGCAGAAGCTCAATTAACGTTTGTGGAATGTGTGGCCAGGACTCAGGCCCAGGGAAGAGGCTAGAAGTCAGACCTTCAGATGGGACCTGCCCACGTGGGCATTGTGACTGACCAGCAGTGTAGCCTTCTGCCTTCCAACCCGCTGGACAAGAGTCCAGGGAAATGGAGGCTGCTGCCAAGAGGGGGCCACTTCCTTCTTGTGTGGGGAGAGGGAGCAGCCAGACAGGGTGGAGAGCCCGTCCATCTGCCTTCTCCAGCGAAGCAATGAGCAGTCATCTCACTTAAACTGGAGAGAGAGAATCGCAAACCACCATGGTACACCTTGTGCCCTGGGGCCACATGTGTCCATGTCCATCCTCAATTCTGTGACCAAGTCTCAAAGCAGGAATCTGTTTGAACTGAAAGTCTGTGCGGGGCTGGCACCCAGAGATGACCACCCACCCTCTGCCCAAAGCCAGCCCTCAGTCCAATGCAGAGCTGGCATGGCCCACCTACCGCAGGCTGGTCACATGTGGTGGTCCACAGCTGGGGGGGGTGGCCAGGTGGGCAGCCCAAGGACCAGAGAGTGAGCTTGACCCCACTCCCTTCTTTCATTCCTTGTCTCTCCTCTCGGCCCGTGCTCCGGGTCCTTCATCTGCTGTGGAAGGGCAATGATGTCCTGGCCCCAGGGCTGGTCAGCACTGGGCAGGAGCGGAGGCTGAGCTTGGCACATGGCTGGTATTTGAGAGAGGGTGGCACATGCTACTTATTATTATTATTACAAATGAGAAGGAGAGCCCAGAAGATGGACTGTTCCTCTCCCTCCAGGGGACTTGCCCACAGCAAAGCAGCCTTCTCAGAAACAGGCTGGGTCAAGGCGTCAGGGCAGGCCTGCCCGCTGTGGACAGGAGACCACAGGGGAACAGGCTGGCATCCCACTGAGGAAGGCAGAGTCTGAGGCAGCCAGAAAGGAGGTGGAGCGCAGATGCGAGGGAGGAGGCAGGCGGGGCTGCCGGCTGGGCAGGGCTGGGGGCCCAGCCAGGAGGGCTCTTCCCTGCAGCCAGGTGGGAGCTGCTGGAGCAAGGCCAGGGCCAGCAAGAAGGTCCAGAGCCCTGACCCACGCCACCAGAGGCCGTCAGCCATGCAGGGCCCGGCCACAGCCCTCATGCGTGGCATCTTGGCCTGATCATTGACCACCAGAGCAGCAATTTGCAAGGGCACCAGAGATTCTTACGCACAGGCTGATTGCCGAGTCACCCAGGGGCAGGGTGGTGATGTCCCCTGTGCATGAGGCAGGAGAGGGGTAGGCCACTGAGAAGGACAATTCATTGCCCCACCATTTAACTTCCCATCCTCAAAACCATGTCCAGGAACATGTTTGCTCGCAGAGTGACCAGCTGAGCTGGCACTGGGGCTGCCAGGAGAGATGGGCCAGGTGCTTTCTGGACAGACCTGTCCCAGGTGCCATTGCTGATCTGATCGGTGGGTGGCAATGCCCTTCCTGATGCTCAGCAGGCCGTCCTCCTCCCCGCATCCCCAGCTCTCCAGAAACCCTGGCCTCCACTTTAAAATGGAAAGTCCTACCTCAGCGGCTGTGAACAGCACTGCAGTCGACACGGGGACAGAGTCTCTGCTACACTGACTTTATTTCCTTTGGATAAATACCCAGCAGCAGGATTGCTGGCTAAGTGTCCATCAACAGGCAAATGGATAAAGAAAATGTGGTGCAGATACACAACGGAATACTACCCAGCTATTCTAAAACACGAAATCCTGTCATTTCCAACAACATGGACGGAACTAGAAGGCGTTATTTGAAGAGAAATGAGCCAGGCAAGTACCACACGACCCCACTCTCGTGTGGAAGTAGAGACACGGAGGACAGTGGTTAGCAGATTCCGGGACGGGATGCTAAGAGGGCAGGGAGAGGCCACAACAGACCCGTTGCAGGCAGAAAGGAGAACGTGCGGAGCTCCGTGGCACTATAGGGTGACAGTCTGTGTTTCAAAACAGCCAGAAGACAGGGCTCAACATCTCTCCCCAAAGGAGGGGTGAATGCTGAGGCGCTGGCTGCGCAGGCCTCCGCGATATCATCATCCCGCAACGGACACACACCAAAAACCACATCGCACTTCCTACATTTGCACAATTATTATGTATGTCAGTTAAAAACAAAATAAAACTTCAAAGAAGCCTGTAATCCCAGCACTTAGGGAGGCTGAGAGAGGAGAATGGAGAGTTCAAAGCCAGACTCAGCAACAGCAAGGCGCTAAGCAACTCAGTGAGACCCTGTCTCTATGTAAAACACAAAATAGGGCTGAGGATGTGGCTCAGTGGTCGAGTGCCCCTGAGTTCAATCCCCCAGTACCAAAAAAACTTCAAAGAAGCAGAAGAAACCCCCAGAAGCTGGAGCAGCTCTTGCCGTTCTGCTGCATCTCTCGCCTGGACGCTCCTGGCCGTGCGCCCTCAGTCCCTGACTCAAGCCACGCCTCAGCCAGAGGGATGCGCTGGTCCCCTCCAGTCCTGGGGCTCAGCCTCCCATCCAAAGCCACAATGCCCTGGGCAGTGTGCAGGCAGCTCTTTCAGGTGCAGGACAGCATGTCATGCAGGAGCATGGCCCAGGAAGAGTTGAGGAGGGGACCCTCTGTGGCCCCGGCTCTTGAGCTGGGACAACTTCCCCAAGACTAGGCAGCAGGCCTCTGAGCCAGAAGGCAAGTTCAGGGCAGCACCTGGGACAGTGCTGGGGACAAAGTCCCTGTTGTCCCTGCTGAGCCCGAGTGGGTGTGCAGGCCTATCACAGGGCTATCCACAGATCTGAGGATGCGACAGATTCAGGAAGGTCACACAGCGCTGGGGATAGTGGAAGGCCTGCAGCCAGGCTGCACTAGCCCCTCATTAACACTCTCACGTTCCGTCCAGGCCCCAGGAGGCCCATATGAGAGTGAGGACCATCCCCAGGGGCCCAGCCAATTGGCCGAGTGATTCTCTTGTTCCAGTGCAGGAAGCAAACAGCACGCTTGCTGGGCCTGTGTGGCTGGGTGCCTGGACAGAGGCCACACGAGGGCGATTCCGCTGTCGGGCCTGGCCGCTGCAAGCCTGCTCTCCCTCTGAGCATCTTGTTCTCTCCCTGGGAGGGCGGGCACCGCTCAGGGGTAGATGCATGCCTGGGTGCCCATGTTGGCACCAATTCAACCATGGATTGAGTGGCCACTCTGTGCCAGGAGGACACAGTGCCATCCTGGGCAGGACCTCACCTCTCTCCAGAGCTCAGAGTGGGCAGACATCACCAACATGCATCCCAAACAGATGCAGAAAGAGGAGCTCAGAGAAGGGATGAGTCCAAGCTGATGTGGCATGTCCTCACAGAACAAGCATGAAAATGCCACCCTAGTCCTTCCAGTGACACTTGTGCCATCTCTCCTTTCCAGGGCAGAACCTTGGAGAGCAAGGATTCCCACTCCATGAATCTTCAGTGGGGGAGACTGAGGACCAGGGAAGGGACACAACATGGAAGGTGCATGAATATAAGAAGCCTCTAGTACGCACCAGCCCTGTCTCAGCGCAGGCTGCCTGTCAACCATGCACCTCCTTCCTGGAGCTCACTGTGTTATTGATGCACACACACACAGCACATGCACACACACACAGCACATGCACACACACACAGCACACACATACACACATAGCACAGGCACACACACAGAGCACATGCATACACATACACACCCAGCACACACACACAGCATACACATACACACCCAGCACACACACCCAGAACACGCACACCATGCACACACCAAGCACACACACACAGCACACACATACACACACCAAACACACACAGCACACACACACCAAACACAGCACACAGACACCACACACGCACACACCATGCACACACACAGCACATGCACACAGCACAC
>PVHX01035227.1:0-11681 GCA_004024805.1 Geosciurus inauris
GATTGAACCCAGGGGTGTTTAACCACTGAGCCACATCCCCAGCCCTATTTTGTGTTTTATGTAGAGACAGGGTCTCACTGAGTTGCTTAGTGCCTCGCCATTGCTGAGGCTGGCTTTGAACTCATGATTCTCCTGTTTCAGCCTCCTAAAGTGCAGGGAATACAGGCATGTGCCACCACACCCGGCTCCAATATCATTCAAAATTTAACCAGCATTTTCCCCTTGCAAAAATAAATCTCTTGGGCTGAGGTTGTGGCTCAGTGGTAAAGCGCTGTCTACCATGTGTGAGGCACTGGATTTGAGTCTCAGCACCGCATATAAATAAATGAATAAAATAAAGGTTCATCAACAACTAAAAATAATTTAAAAAATAAATAAATCTCTTAGTTTTCCATGTTATTACCTTTCTTTATATTAATTCCCTATTGAGCTAAATAATTTGGTGACTCTTTCATACTCTTAAACAATTACAAACTATTGGCTGAAGATATAGCTCAGTAGCAGAGTACTTGCCCAGCATGTTTAAGGCCCTGGGCTCAATCCTTACCAGTGCATTAAAAAACCAAGTAAACAGGGGCTGGGACTGTAGCTCAGTGGGAGAGCACTTGCCTAGCTAGCATGCATGAGGCACTGGGTTCGATCCTCAGTACCACATATAAATAATAAATGAATAAAATAAAGATCCATCAACAACTAAAAAAATATTTAAAAAAAAACAAGTAAACAATTACAAACTAATTAAGTGACATTTATTCATTTATATGATTACAATAGATGTCATTTTTACCCTTTAGCCAACTCCTGTATGTTATATCCTTTCTATATGTATATGCAGTTCCCTTTATTTTAAGATATGTTCAAAGCCATTCCTTTTCAATTGCTTTTTAAGAGTTTCTTGAATACTTAAGTTTTACTGACTTTTTCAAAGAAACTATTTTTGTTCCATTGATATTATTTATTGTATTTCTAATTTCTATTACATTAGTTTTTACCCATCTATATTATTGCTATCTTTTTGCTTGTCTTGGATTTAATTTACTTGTTTTTATAATTTCTCAAGCATAAATATCATTAAATTGAGACATTTTTCTGTCCTAAAATTATCATTTAATGACATAAATTTCCCATTATGCTGTACTTTAACTGAATCTCATAAATTCTGATATGTGGTAGTTAGAATTTCATTTAATTCAAAATATTTCATAATTCCCCTCAAACATTATTTTGAAGTATGAGTTAGTAAAACTATCATTTCACTTCCAAATATCTGTGGACCTTGAAGATATAACAAAAAATAATATTGGGGCCTTAAAATGCCAGAGCAAAAGTGTCTATGCCTAATATGTTGAATATTAGGAGTCATTGTTGATTTCTGAGAAGTATACTGATCAGAGCTGTTTGAAAAAATCAATCTTGAAGGGTAGAACAGATTGGAGGCAAGAAGTGAGAAGGTAGGTAGGAGCCTCTTACATATTCTAGCCAGCTGTTTCATATCCTGTACTTACCTGCACTGAATTTCTAAGAAGGCAATTTCTCTAGGAATTCATGTCACTTTAAATTTAAATCCCAATTTGAATGTACTAGTAAATTCCCTAGTTATGGTATCTTCTGCAATCTTAATTAACACATTTTAACTACCTATATTCTAAATGACTGTTATACTGGCCAAATCAGTTAAATCATTCAAATTGGGATAAAACTGTTGTTAGTGGAAAAGGTATTTGCATTTAAAATATATTTTCAAACTATAAGTAATTGCTATTTAGCTACATATAACCTAAAATGCAATTGGCATAAGACATAATTAGTATGAAATCAGAATCCTATATATCTCTGCCTAATTATTTTGATTCATAATCCTTGAAATATAATTGCTATATGTATACTTAAAAGGTTTTATGATTTTAAAAATCAACACGTTTATTTAAACAAATATCTTAGAACTTACAAATGCTATGGAAGTAAGTCAATTGTCACCTAACATGTGTCATAAAAGGTAAGAGAATTACATTGAGCTGGGCTCATAAAATAACATTACATTTTGTTCTGCAAGGATTCTTCAATTTTAAAGAGTTTTGGTATTTTTTTCAATAGAGTAAAGTATCAAAACAGCATATTATGTAGTCAGGGAGTTAGAGTTTTCTCTTGATTTGGTACATAAGGACAAAGAGAAAATTTCTTCCTGTGAATGGGAGAAGGGATAAGGCATAGCCCTTACAGTTAAAAGAACCTGGTTCTTGGGGCTGGGGCTATATCTCAGTGGTAAAGCGCTTGCCTAGCATGCATGAGGCACTGGGTTCGAGGCTCAGCACCACATATAAATAATAAATAAAAGATCCATCAACAACTAAAAAAAAAATTAAAAAAAAAGAACCTGGTTCTTTTCATTGAAGACATTCCTGAATCATGGCTTGGTATACAACACTCTCATCTCAAAGACAGAAGGCAGTTTTCAAAGAATATTTAAGAAGTTTATCAGTGGCACCCATCTTATACTTTTTAATGGGGAATCCCTTCAGAATCTGATGAAACTTAAGGAAATGACAACTTTTGCCAATAAAACTCTCTTGTGCATGCAGAGAACACATAATTTTTCCATAATTCTAAGGTGTTGATAAATTTCTTCTTATTATGGATTGAATTGAATCCCTCAAAAAAGAGAGATTGAAGGCCTAACCCTTGGTACCTCTAGATGCAATCTATTTTTTATTTGTCAATGGACCTTTATTTTTTAAAATTTACTTATATGCAGTGCTGAGAATTGAACCCAGTGCATCACACATGCTAGGCAAGTGCTCTACCACTGAGCCACAACCCCAGCGCCTCTAGATGCAGTCTTTACCAATATAATCAAGACACTTGGGTGAACCCTAATTCAATATAAGTGGTGTTCTCACAAAAACAGGGAAAACAATATGAGACACAGAAACAGGAATATAATGTCACATAAAGATGGAGGCAGATTGGAGTAATGCATTTATAAGCCATGGAACACTAAAGACACCTAATGATGTGGATCCCCTTGAAATTCATAGAAGACCAAAAGGGTCTTCTAGGACAAAATTCTCCATTTATAGAACTGTGAAATCTAGGAAACAAATTATTTGCTTTCAAGATACAGTGGTGAGGGGCTGGGACTGTAGCTCAGCGGTAAAGCGCTTGCCTCGCATGCCTGAGGCACTGGGTTCGATCCTCAGCACCACATACAAAGCAATAAAATAAAGACATTGTGTCCATCTACAACTGAAAAAACATTAAAAAAAAGATACAGTGGCGAAACAGATGTAAGATAGATATTCTATTCCAAAAGAAAGAAATTGTAAGGAAAAACAAGAGGCACTGGTTTAAAACAAGTTTGCAACACAACAGGGAAAATTTCTATTAGTTTCCAAGACCTGTGAAAGTGACCTTATTTGGAAATAGGTTCTGTATAGATATAATCACACCTTTAGGGTGCTCTAATCCGATATGAGTGGTGTCCTTATAAAAAGAGGGAATACGATAAGATGTGAATATGCAGACACAAGGCAAATGCCATGTGCAAATGGAGTCAGAGGTTGGAGTGATAAGTTTACAAGCCAAGGGATGCCAAAGATTTCTGCCCATCATGGGGGGGGGAGAGAGAAGAGAAGAGAGAAGAGAGAGACCGATCTTGTATGGACTCAACACTGCTGACCCTACAGTTTTGAACTTCTAGCATTGTGAATTCTAACACAATAAATTTAAATTGGTTTATTCCACCCAGTTTGTGGTACTTTGTTTCAGCAGTCCTAGCAAACTAATAAACTTACCCTCAAATCTCATCCATGACTTTTTTTTAGCAATCTATGAAATCCTGGATCCTTCCATTGGCAGATATTTGTTCAGCAGCCAGAACTAATGGCAAAATGCCTTGAATACAATATAAAGCACATTTTGCTCCAACTTCTATGACTAGGACTAGATAATATTATACCTTTTAAGATCATTGCATAATTTAATGAATTACTGAAGAGTGTGCTTTGAAAATGGGACAGGCTGGACACAGAAATTTCATTTCAGGATCTGATTCTCCCTCTGACTAACCTTTGCTTGCTCACTGATTAATGTGTTTACCTGTTCTCCATGAACAGAGGATTGAATATCAGATTTGCAGCTGACTCACTATTAAATAGATATTCAAATAAACTCTTTTTCAAGTGCTAGGTCAAACCTTTTTTCTTGGTAAAATAAAATGTAGTCGAAAGGCAGATAACTTTTACCTACTGAACTGTTAGGGTGAGTAACTTCTTAGGGTGTTAACTGGGGTTTATATCAGTCTCCCACCCCCATAAATCTTTGAAATATGTAAAATACAAGAGTTTAAAGATATACTGGTACAAAAGTAAAAAATCAAACCATGTGGGTCAGTACATCATGTTGCTTTTAGGCCAAAGCAGTTGTTGAAAATTCATGAAATAGAGCAGATTTCACAGTGTTCAAAAAAAAAAGGAAAAAGAATTGCTTCCATCAAATTTAATTTTTGCCATCTAGGGGAAAATACACTATTGTATCAAGTACATGTTTGGGGATCTATTTTAGGAAAGATTTTCTTATGACTTTCTTTTGTGTAATAGTAAAACTTTTTCCAACTGTCTATAAAGAGAAAATATAAATATTAGTATCAGGAAATTATTCACTCATCAGTGCCTATAAGGAGTAGAGCACCATGCTGAACAATGAGAATACAGAGATAAATTAGATATGGTTTCTACCCTGAGGGAATTTTGCTGGTAGGGAAAAAACATCCAAAATAGCAACTATTAGCCGGGTGCAGTGGTGCACGCCTGTAATCCCAGCACTTTGGGAGGCTGAGGCAGGAGAATCGCGAGTTCAAAGCCAGCCTCAGCAATGGCAAGGCGCTAAGCAACTCAGTGAGACTCTGTCTCTACATAAAATACAAAATAAGGCTGGGGATGTGGCTCAGTGGTTGAGTGCCCCTGAGTTCAATCCCCAGTACCAAAAAATAAATAGCAATTATTATATATGATAATGAATCATCCACCCAGGATACCTTGGTGGGAGAGAATTTCGAGGATGGGTGTCCTACAGGAGTTAGTAATTGCACTGATTCTTAAAATTTCAAGATTGAATTTTTTTCTCATATGTGGAAGCTACAGAGAAGAAAAGAATTAAAAGGGATCTCACCAAATTAGAAGAGTGACCAGTAGAGTAGAAGTGGGGGACCAAAGGGGGAGGGAGGAGAAAAACTGAGGAATGAAATTGATCAAAGTATGCCTTGTTCATGTGTGTATATATCATAATTAATTCCAGTTTTATATATAACTAAAATAAAACAATTTAAAAATTTATGTGTAAGACTAATAGATTAGAAAAAGAGGATCAGGGGAGTTGAAGGAGAGGAAGTACTAGGGATTGAAATGGAGCAAACTATGTTATATGGACTTCCAAATATATCAGATTGAATTCCACTATAAGGCACTAATAAAAAAATGTTCATAAGTGAATTCCAGGGAGATGATAACATTATCTAAAACTAAGACAAGAAATAATGTGCTATATGCAACATGCATATACTAAAAATGTATTCATTGTTTATCTGAAATTAAAATGTAAGTTAAACATCCTAAATTTATATTTTCTGAATATGGGAACTCCGTAAGTGATTAAATGAGAGCATTTCTGTGTCATTGGAATATAAAATGTAAAGCAAGGATTATGAGATTATGCTGGAAATGTAGATAGATGTCAGATCATGAAAAACTAGATTTCCCAAGTCAGATACTTGCACTTATTTTTTTTTTGCATTTATTTTTGAGGAAAGTAGTGGACCACTAACAAGTTTTCAGTAGAGTACTAGTACAATCAGAATTCTTTTCTAATGCATTATTTTAATAACATAAGGAGACTACTTTGAAGTTAATAAAACTAGGGACAGGGAAATTATTAAATAACTAAAGCTTTGATTAATCCAGGTGAGATGATGGTGGCTTGAATAGTTCAGTAGCTGGAAGAGCTGAAGATAAGGTAATGGAAGAAAAGTTTGTAAAACTTGAAAAATTGAGTGATGGACTAAATGTGGAAATAAGAGAGAGGGAGTCTAGGATGACCCGAAGGATCCTATTACAGTGACTAGATGGATGACATGTGTTATGGTTTGTATATGAGGTTTCCCCCAAAGGCTCATGTGTGAGACAATACAAGAAGATTTAGAGATGAAATGATGAGATTATAAAAATTTTAACTTAATCAGTACATTAATCTCCTGATAGTGATTAATTGAGCAATGACTATAGTCAGATAGAGTGTGGTTGGAGGAGATAGGTCCTGGGGGTGTGCCTTTTGGGCCCATATTTTGTCCTTGTTGAACAAAGCCCCCCCTCATTGCTTCCCTGCCCTACCCTTCCACCATGATGTTCTTCCTCACCTTGAGCCCCAAAGAATGCAGTTGGACATCTATGAAATGAGACCTCTGAAACTGTGAGACCTCAAAACAAAACTTTCCTCCTCTAAAATTGTTCCTGTCATATTGTCAGATCTTCTTGTGTTCACAGCAACAACAACAACAAAAAGATGATTAAAACAATGTGAAAATGTAGGTAAAAGGGGAGGATTTTTAGGGAAAATGACAAATTATGTTTTGGAATGTTGACCTGCTGGTGCTTGTGGGCCAGCCAATTGGAAGTGACTAGCAGGCATCAAGGGATATATATTGACTACACTATATTGACTACATATATTGAGGAGTCACTAGGATAGAGTTAAAATTATAAAAGCTAGAGAACCAATTAGGAACACTTATACTTACAGTTAGAATTGAAACATTATTGAAGAAAAATTTCAACTCAGTGTAATTCTAGTCTTAGTAGAATTAATAAACCATAAAAAGATTCAATACCAGGGGCTGGGGTAATGGCACAGTGGTAGCGTGCTTGCCTAGCACACGCGAGGCACTGGGTTCGATCCTCAGCACCACATAAAAATAAAGCTATTGTGTCCACCTACAACTAAAAAATAAATATTAAAAAAAAGATTCAATACCATGGATGTACAATTATGGCTAAAGATTGTATTTGTTGCAAATCATGTGAAGTTCCTGTTTATCTTATTTGTGTAATTACTTCATATTTAGTAGACCTGAATATATTGTGGGAAATCATATGTTTTAATAGATCCACTTGCAGCAAAGCTAACAATCAATATTTATTATGGCATGAATACATTATGCTCATCACAAGCCTTGACCTAACATAACAACAAAATGATTGATATGTTTCAATGTGGACATTTGTAAAAGGGGATTCTAGACTTTAATCCAGTTTTAAACTTCTATACTCTAATATTGATTGTATATTTAGACAGGAAAGGAGCTTGTTCAATTAAATGTCAATGAATAGAATGATGTGGGTGAGAAGGTGATGTTCAGATGAAGAGCATTTTAAATTTCAGAAGTAAGACATACATTTTAAAAAAATGAGTCTTTCATGGCCTATCAAGACTCAAATGCATGTATATCAATCATGAGTATATAGTTGGATTATTGAAAAGCTAATGTGCCAGCCATGGAAGTAAACAATTTTCATGATATCTCATATAATTTTTGAATAAATCCTATGAACTAGTTATATGGACATTCCTATTTTATCATTGAGAAAATTGAGACAGAGAAGTTAGTTAACATTTGTAGGGAGATGTCAATTTCCTGAGTATATGTTTAGGAATATCCTATTATGTATGTTATAATATAATGTATTATTAGGTATCATGTACATATGAAAATAATACAAAAATAGAGGTGTGTATGTAAATATACATATCTATGTAGGGATACATATATGAAAACACATAGCCTAATGTGTAGTCTAATAACTTTTTACCATTGTCAGAGTAACCATCCCTAATTTTACTGCTTGTTTCATTGTGCATATCATAAAATCTTAATCAAAGGAAATGGTGTAACGTGAATTTCTCCCTCTAAATAGCTAAGCCATTAAATAACCAACATATTGCTTTGACATATGTCAATTTACCTTCTTAGATTTGAACAATAGAATCTCAGAATTGAAAACTTTTTTTCTTTTCTTATTGGAGTATGATCATGAGACATAATACTGGGGTTCATTTTGATATGTTCATATAAACATGGACTGCAATTAGCTCCAATTCACTCCCAAGTGCTTCACCTTTCCCTCCCCTAAGCCCTCCCCTTGTTCCCATTCCTCTACTCTACTGGTGCTCCTTCTATTTATTTATTGGCTATATATTTGCTTTATGGACATAAATAAAGATGAAATTCACGGTGGTATATTCATATATACACATGGTAAAGTTTGGTCAATTTCATTCTGCCACTCCTCCCTTTTCCCATCCCCCTTCTACCCCTCTGTCCCCTTCTTCTCCTCCACTGATCTCCCTTCTATTTTCACAAAATCCTCCTGTTCCCCCTTATTGTGGTATAGTTTCCACGTATGTGAGAACATTTTCAAATATAGAAGATAATGACAATTTTATAGACATATATGACCTACCCAAATTGAGCCATGAGGATAAAGAAAACTTAAGCAGATTAATATCAAGTATGAGATTGAAGCAGCAATTAAAATCTTCCAACAAAGAAAAGCCCAGGATCAGATGGATTCTCAGCCCAGTCTACCAGTCCTTTAAAGAAGAATTAATGCCACTCCTCCTGAAATTATTTTATGAAATACAAAGGAAGGAAGCACTGCCAAATTCATACTATGAAGCCAATATCACCTTTATACCAAAACCAGACAAAGACATAATAAGGAAAGAAAACTTTAGACCAAATATTCCTCATAAATGTAGATGCAAAAGTCCTTAATAAAATATTGACAAACCACATTCAAAAACACATTAAGAAGATAGTACACCATGAGTAAATGAGTTTCATCCCAGGGGATGCAAGTTTAGTACAACATATGCAAGTCAATAAATGTAGTTCACCACACATACATGGTTATGGACAAGAATCACATGATCATTCTTTTTTACCATATTTAAAAAATTTATTTGTTTATTAGTTCTAATCAGTTATACATGACAACAGATAGCTTTCGATTCATTGTACACAAATGGAGCAGAATTTTTCACTTCTCTGATCGTACATGAATTAGAGTCATACAATTTGTGCAATCAAACATGTACCTAGGGTAATGATGTCCATCTCATTCCACCATCTTTCCTACCCCTATGATCCCTCCACCCCTTTACCCCATCCAATGTTTCTCCACTCATCCCATGCCTCTCCCCCCATTATGGATTTGCATTTCTCTAATTGCTAGAGATTTAGAACTTTGTTTTGTATGTTTGTAGATCAATTGTATATTTTTTTTGTTTTTATTGGTGTTAAGTTTTTTGAGTTCTTTATATATCCTGGAGATTAGTGCTCTATGTGATGTGCACGTGGCAAAAGTTTTCTCCCAATATGTAGGCTCTCTGTTCACCTCATTGATTGTTTCTTTTGCTGAGAAGAAGCTTTTTAGTTTGAATCCATCCCATTTATTGATTCTTGATTTTATTTCTTGTCCTTTGGAAGCCTTGTTAAGGAAGTTGAGACCTAATCTGACATGATGAAAGTTTGTACCTACTTTTTCCTCTATTAGGCGCAGGGTCTCCAGTCTATTTACTAGATCCTTGATCCACTTTGAGTTGAGTTTTGTGCATAGTGAGAGATAGGGGTGTAGTTTCATTTTGCTGCATATGGATTTCCAGTTTTCTCAGCACCATTTGTTGAATAGGCTATCTTTCTCCAATGTATGTTTTTAGTGCCTATGTCTAGTATGAGATAACTGTATTTATGTGGGTTTGTCTCTGTGTCTTATATTTTGTACCATTGGTCTACATGTCTATTTTGATGCCAATACCATGCTGCTTTTGTTACTATAGCTTTGTAGTATAGTTTAAGGTCTGGTATTATGATGCCTCCTGCTTCACTCTTCTTGCTAAGGATTGATTTGGCTATTCTAGTTCTCTTATTTTTCCAAATGAATTTCATGATTTCTTTTTCTATTTCTATAAGCAATGATATTGGGATTTTAATTGGAATCACGTTGAATCTGTATAGCACTTTGGTTAGTATGCCATTTTGACAATATTAATTCTGTCTATCTAGCATGGAAGATCTTTCCATCTTCTAAGTCTTCCTCAATTTCTTTCTTTAGTATTCTGTAGTTTTCAATATACATGTCTTTCACCTCTTTTGTTAAATTGATTCCCAAGTATTTTATTTTTTGAGGCTATTATGAAAGGGGTAGTTCTTCTAATATCTCTTTCAGAGGATTCATCGCTGATGTATAGAAATGCATTTGATTTGTGGATATTGATTTCATATCCTGCTACTTTGCTGAGTTCATTTATTAATTCTAGAAGCTTTCTGGTGGAATTTTTTGGATCTTCTAATTATAGAATCATGTTGTAGGCAAATAGTGATAGTTTGAGTTCTTCTTTTCCTATTTGTATTCCTTTAATCCTTTTGTCTGTCTAATTGCTCTGGCTAGAGTTTCAAAGACTGTGTTGAATCAAAGTGGTGGGCATCCCTCACTTGTTCCAGTTTTTAGAGGGAATTCTTCCAATTTTTCTCCATTAAGAATGATATTGGCCTTGGGTTTAGCATAGATACTTTTACAATATTGAGGTATATTCCTACTATTCCTAGTTTTTCTAGTATTTTGAACATGAAAGGGTGCTGTGTTTCATCCAATTCTTTCTCTGCATCAATTGATATAATCATATGATTCTTATCTTTAAGTCTATTGATGTGATGGATTATATTCATTAATTTCTGTATGTTGAACCAACCTTGCATTCCTGGAATGAACCCCACTTGATCATCATGCACTAATTTTTTCATATGTTTTTGTATGCAATTTTCCAGAATTTGATTGAGAATTTTTGCATCTATGTTCATCAGAGATATTCCTCTGAAATTTTCTTTCCTTGATGTATCTCTGCCTGGTTTTAATATAGGGATAATACTAGTCTCATATAATGAGTTTGAAAGGGTTCCCTCCTTTTCTATTTCATGGAATAATTTGAGGAGTATTGGTATTAATTCCTCTTTGTAGGTAGGTATTGTAGAACTTGGCTATTAATCCGTCTGGTCCTGTGCTTTTCTTGGTTGGTGGGCTTTTGATAGCATCTTATATTTCCTTGCTTGAAATTGATCTGTTTAAATTGTGTATGTCCTCCTGACTCAGTTTGGTTTAATCATATGTTTCTAGAAATTTGTTAGTGTCTTCAAGGTTTTCTATTTTACTGGAGTATAAATTTTCAAAGTAGTTTCTAGTTGTCTTCTATATTTCAATAGTGTCTGTCAATGTATTTCCTTTCTCATCATGAATTTTATTAATTTGAATTTTTGGTCTCCTTTGCATTAGGGTAGCTAAAGGTTTGTCAATTTTTTTTTTCATACAACTAGCTTTTTGTTCTGTCAATTTTTTGAATTGTTTCTTTTGTTTCAATTTCATTGATTTCCGTCCTGATTTTAATTATTTCTTGTTTTCTATTTCTTTTGCTGTTGGTTTGTTCTTCTTTTCCTAGGGCTTTGAGATGTAATGTCAGGTCATTTATTTGTTGACTTTTTATTCTTTTAATGAATGAGCTTAATGCAATGAACTTTCCTCTTAGCACTGCCTTCATAGCGTCCCAGAGATTTTGATATGTTGTATCAGAGTTCTCATTTA
>PVHX01035228.1:0-11680 GCA_004024805.1 Geosciurus inauris
TTTTTTTTTTTTTTTTTTTTTTTTTGGTACTGGAGATTGAACTCAGGAGCACTCAACCACTGAGCCACATCCCTAGCCCTATTTATGTAGAGACAGGGTCACACTGAGTTGCTTAGCGCCTCGCCATTGCTGAGGCTGGCTTTGAACTTGCGACTCTCCTGTCTCAGCCTCCCAGAGTGCTGGGATTACAGGCTTGCGCCACCACGCCCGGCTCTTAAGACCAAGTTCTAACCACTTCTTGAGTTACCCAAGTTTGTGAGGCTTGCTGGTTATGTAGTATGTCAAAACTAATCACAATGTGTACTTTAACTATGCATAGTTTGTTGTTTCCTTGAGAAACCTGAGTTTCTCCCAGGTACAATGGCAGTGTATGTTCATCACGGATATTGTCCTGTTCACCTGTCATCTGTCAGTTTAATTTCCAGGCCCCCAGCCAGAGAACTAGGAGGGTCTAGGGAAAAGGTTCCTAGAGTACAGCCACTCTAAAACAGTTTGGCGATGTCTTGTTCTTTTTTCTTTTTGGCAGTAACTGGGATTGGACACAGGGTGCTCTACCACCTAGCTCTACCTCCAGTTCTTTATGTTTTTTATTTTGAGACAGAGTCTTGGCCTGCCAAGGTGGTCCACTCCTGTCATCCCAGCTACTTGGGAAGCTGAGGCAGGAGGATCTCAGTACCCAGGCTGACTTCAAACACACAATTCTCCTGACTCTGCCTCCCAAGTTGCTGGCATTATAGCCTGTGGCAATTTCTTGAAAGGCTAATAATTCACATCCATCCAATCAGGGATTCTGTTCCTAGGCATTTATCTAAGAGAAATGAAAGTGTATGTCCACACAAAGATTTGTTCAGGAACGTTCACCTCAGCTGTATTTGTAGTAGTCCCAACATGGAAAAAAACCATCAACCAGTTGATGAGTGAATAAGCAATTTGTGCTATAAATATATAATGGACATTCAGGAATAGGGTCATTATAATTCAAGGTCATGAGAAAACTTTGAGGGGTGATGAATAAGTATTGATCCATGCAACATGAATGATTCTCAAAATGATTACGCTGCATAAAACATGACAAAAAAGAGTGTTTGATATCATTTCATTTATCAAAGGCTACATATAAAATGTACATAGAATTATGTAGAATTCTAGAAAACGCACGGTAACCCAATCAAATCAGTGGTAATCTAGTATAGGGCAGGGTTTGCCACGATGGTGACAAAATTTTGGGGAGTGATGAATAAGTTCATGATTTTTTTTTTTTTTTTTTTGGTACCAGGGATTGAACCCAGGGGCTCTTAACCACTAAGCCCTATTCCCAGCCCTTTTTTTATATATATATTTTTTATTTCGAGATAGGGTTTCACTAGGTTGCTTAGGGCCTTGCTAAATTACTGAGGCTGGCTTTGAGTTCACAATCCTCCTGCCTCCGCCTCTCGAGCTGCTGGGATTACAGGCATGTTCCACTGCACCCAGCAAGTTCATGATCTTGATTGTGAGGCTTGCTGGTCATGCAGTATGTCAAAACTAGTTACAATGTGTACTTTAACTATGCAGTTTGTTGTATGCCATTTTTATCTCCATGAAGCTGTGAAACAGATTCAGCCCAGGCTTTCTTGAAGTCCTTCTATTTGCCTTCCACGGAGCCACTTGTGCCCAGTGCTCCCACCCATCCCTGAATTGGAGATCCTGGAAGGCAGGGAGGACCGTGATGGATTCATTCCTGGGCCAGGAGCTGGTACCAGGCAGGCATTCACTACATATCTAATGGGTGAGGCTTGGCAACCAGGGTTAAATTCCCCACCTAAGGTCAGACTGCTCTGGTATTTGAGGTCAATCTCAAGCACACTCATATTCATGACATTACAGCCCATGAGGCCCTGGACCTGCGGAGCACAGCTGCAGAAACAGAACGTCTTTTCCAAGCACTGTCCAGTCTCTACCACACAGAGCTGCAAGCAAGGAGGCAGTCTGCTCGGGAAAGTGCAAGCCACCAGGTCACTTTTGCCAGCATGGAGGCTGACCATAGCTCTCAGACCTGGGTCCATTTGATGGAGAGACTCATTGCGTAGACTGGCTAATGCAATGAACTCTAAGCAAAGGATTGCAGCAAATCCAGGATCATGACTTATCAGCTAGGTGCACTTGAACCCCCTAAGCTTTTATTTCCTCATTTGACAAAATGAGGATCAAAAACAGCAAGGGCTGAAGGGGATGTGCTGGGATTGCATCACTTTAACATGCGTAAGAAGCTTAGCAACGGGCCAGGCACAGAGGAAGTGCATAGGAGGCTTAGCTGGTCACAGAGACAGCCAGTCCCCCTTTCATGACTCAGCCAGAACCTTTTTCCTAACTAGAAATTTCGGAGAGTTCTGCACTTATGGGGTGGAGGGTCATTAACATCTGACAAACCTTATTCTCTAATTTTGTTTTTGCAGTAGTGGGGGATTGAACCCAAGAGGAGCTCTACCACTGAGCTACATCACCATTCCTTTTTATTTTTTATTTGAGGCAGGGTCTTGCCAAGTTGCCCAGCCTGAACTCGAACTTGTGATCCTCCTGTCTCAGCCTCCCAAATTGCTGGGATTACAAGCAGTGGCCACTAACCCGCTGGGTCTCCTGCGTTTGGAAAGAAAAACTGAAAGTGGGAGCCACCTGCATGCACCAGATTTTTAAAAATGCCTTTACCCCCAAATAATTCTTATGCCCAAGTGGCATATTCCAAACTCCTTCAATATAAAGTCTATATTGCCTTCGAATGCCACCAATTAACACCTTTCGTAGCCGGTTCCCAGTTCAGGGCCCAGCACAGGACCCTGCATTCCACACAGTCGCCCGCCTCTGTCGCCTCTGCAGCCTTTGATTCCCGACCCTTATGTTTCACAAATACACAGGCCTGCTTTTTGCAGATGCCTCTCGGTCTGAGTGGCTGCCCACCTTTTGGGTGGGTTCGCGACGCCCACTCCACCGGCACAGGGGCTGGAAGTGTGAACCCGGGGCACAGCCCCCAGTAGGCGGCTCCGAGTTCCCCAGGGCAGGGCGCGGGGTCGAGCGGCGCTGCGGCCTGGGGCAGGTCCCACTCCGCGCCACCTCCCCTGGTGCCGGGACTTTGCCCCAAGGAGCAGCAGGAACCGTGACTCAGCGAAAACAGACCTCGGGACCGTGACTCAGCAGAAAGCTGCCGAGGACGTGACTCAGGGGACGCGCAGCCCAGCTCGGCAAAGATTACTCAGCGCCGCGGCCAGGCGCGCCCGCTCTCCGCTCTCCGCCCCCCGCCCGAGCTCCGCCCCCCGCCCGAGCTCCGCCCCCCGCCCGAGCTCCGCCCCCCGCCCGAGCTCCGCTCTCCGCCCCCCGCCCGAGCTCCGCCCCCGCCCGAGCTCCGCCCTCCAGCCTCAGCTCCGCCCCGAGCTCCTCCCTCCAGTCTCAGCCCCGCCCTCCTGCCCCAGCTCCGCCCTCCGCACCGAGCTCCGCCCTCCACCCGGAGCTCAGCGAGGTACCAGATGACTGCAGGCTGGCGGGCCGGGGAGCGCAGTTGGATGTCCCTGGCACCTTAACAAAGGGTCGCAAACCGGGTCGCCAGTGGCCGCGATCATGCTGCAAATGGGACCGACGCTTCCCGCTCAGTTCAGCGCACCTGGCTGTCCGTCTGGGGCCTCAGTGCCCTCTCCGTAAACTGAAGAATGAGGACGATTTCCCGTCCACTTAACACTCCGCGGGTCTGTTATCCTTGACTTTTAAATAAAAATTTTAAAATAAGACTTAAAAATTTAGGGGGTGGCTAGGCCTGTAGTTTAGTGGTAGAGCGCTTGCCTAGTTTGTGTGACGCACTGGGTTCGATTCTTACCACCTCATTAAAAAAATAAACAAAATAAAATAAAGACATGCTGTTAATCTACAATTTTTTTTTTTTTTTTTTTTTTTTTTTTTTTTTTTTTACTAAGGTCGGGCGCAGTGGCGCACACCTGTAATCCTAGCCCTTAGGGAGGCTGAGACAGGAGAATCGGAAGTTCAAAGCCAGCCTCAGCAATGGCGAGGTGCTAAGCAACTCAGTGAGACCCTGTCTCTACATAAAACACAAAATAGGGCTGGGGATGTGGCTCAGTGGTTGAGTGCCCCTGAGTTCAATCCCCGGTACCAAAGAAATTTTACCAGGGATTGAACCCAGGGGCGCTTAACCACTGAGTCACACCCCCATCTCTTTTTATATTTTGAGACAGGGTCTCCCTGAGTTGCTTAGGGCCTCACTAAGTTGCGGAGGCTGACTTTGAACTTGTGAGCCTCTTGCCTGAGCCTCCTGCCTGAGCCTCCCTTCTTCCCAAACTCCAGACGTCTTAACATTTTAGGGTGTTTCTTTTTTACTTTTTTTCTTTTAGGACTGGGGATTAAACCTAGGGGCGTTTTACCACAAGCTACTGGGGATCCCCAGAATCCCCCTCCCCCTTGCCTTTTCTTTGGTACCAGGGATTGAAGCCAGGGACATTTAACCACTGAGCCACATCCCCAGCCCTTTTTTGTATTTTATTTAGAGACAGGGTCTCACTAAGTTGCTTAGGGTCTTGCTAAATTGCTGAGGCTGGCTTTGAACTTTTGATCCTCCTGCTTCAGCCTCTTGAGTCACTGGAATTACAGGCGTGTGCCAACATCACCAATTTTAGAGTATTTATTAGAATTTTTAAAAAATTGTAAAGTTCATCATAGAAAAAAGTATATATACAGTAAATTATGTATAAAGAACAATGATAACATGAATATAGCTTAAGAAATTGGAGTCTGACTTTTCCATCTTTTCCTATGGAGATTATATATCACTGCAATTGCAATGCGTATTTTGTATACTTTTTTCTTTTGCTTAGCTTGAGTGCTTTCCCAAATTATTAAAAGCCCTTTGTAGACATAATTTCAAAAATTTTATACAGAAATCCATCGAGTGAACATATGCATTCATTCAAAGGGTAGTATCCTGGGGGCTAGAAGTGTGGCTGGGGTTTCCATGTAAACCCAGGAACTCTGGAGGCTGAGGGTGGAGGATCACAAGTTCAAGGCCAGCCTCTGCAATTCAGCAAGCCTCTGTCTCAAAAGATAAAAAGGGCTGTGGGTGTGGCTCGGTGTTACACTGTTCCTGGGTTCAGTCCTCAGTACCACTAAAAAAAAAAGGGGGGGTTATTATCCTGCGTGCCTGCCTCTACTGTGAAATCTTTCCGTTGTTTTCTGTTTTCCCCTGCATGGAAAGAGAAAGACAACTGATATTTAAAACAGCAAAAATAACCCCTTAACCTCAGTGGCTTCCCCATGCCAGGGAAGGGGCATAATAACTGCTATGGTTAGAATGTTCCCAAAGTTTCCCTGTTGGAGACAATCCCCAGTGAAGTGGTCTTGGGATGTGGAGGGATTTGGGTCTTGGGGTCACTGTCTTCCTGAATGGAATCCTGCTATTTTGGAGTGGGTTTTTTCTTCTTCTTCTTTTTTTTTTTTTGTACCAGGGATTGAACTCAGGGGTACTCGACCACTGAACCACACCTCCAGCCCTATTTTTGGGTTCTATGTAGAGACAGGGTCTCACTGAGTTGCTTAGCGCCTCGCCGTTGCTGAGGCTGGCTTTGAACTCGCGATTCTCCTGTCTCAGCCTCCCTAAGTGCTGGAATTACAGGCTTGTGCCACTGCACCTGGCTTCCCTCATCCTCTTTTGCCCTTCCTCCCCATACCATGGCATGTCACAGCAAGAAGGCCCTTGCCAGATCCTGCTGGCCCCTCCATCTTGGACTCCCCAATCTCTAGCACCTAGAGCTAAAGATTTCTGATGGTTGTAGACTACCCAGTGCCAGGCATTCTGTTATAGCAGCACAGAGTGGACCAAGACAATATCAATAATTATCTTTTTGACTTTGAAAGGACTTTGCCTGTGTAGCCCTCACCTGCTAAGACCTGGCAGGAGGGGTGGAACAGGACAGGAGGAGGCAGGGGCTTCTGCTGCACTGGGAAGCTGGGCATGTGCAGGGCTCAGGATACTTAGGGGCCTGCAGAAATACTTTCATCTTAATTTCTTTTGAAACCAGAAGCTGGTGTGGTGGCACACCCCTGTAATCCCAGTAGGTCTGGATGCTAAGGTAGGTGTAAAGACTAGACGACCAGAAGGAGATGAATTAAAGCCGCTGGGCAAGGCGTTATTGAAAATACACCCTCTCCTGCCGAATCCTCCTGTCCATCAGAGTGTGTCCGGGAGAGTGGTGATGGGGCTCCGGTGTAGGGAGAATTCGAAAAACCTGGGCTTCAGGGCAGGAAGAGAAGGCCAGAGTCCTTCCTGGATAGGTCAGGAAAACTCACTGATTGACAGGGGACATGTCTACTGATGACCTCAGCGTCTGGCTAGCCACTCCTTTTCGCAGCTGCCTGCAACTGCCCTGACCAGTCTCTTTAATTGGACATCTTGGACCCTGATTCGACCTAACACCAGCTACTTGGGAAGCTGAGGCAAGAGGATCACAAGTTCAAGGCCATCCTCAGCAGTTTAGTGAATCTCTGTCTCAAAATAAATAAAAAAGGGTGGAGATGTGGCTCAGGGGGAGAATACCCTTGGTTCAATCCTTACTACCCACAAAAAGAAAAAAAAAATTCAGAAAAAAATTGATACAATAATATTAAATATAATAATGAGTCCTCTCTGGAGTTTATTTTTTATATCATCATGGTCTCAAAATGTACTTTTGTAACAGTGTTCACTTTATGCTTTGAATGTAGCCCTTACTTCTCTGTCACTGCAACTTATTTTTAAAATTGACATGTTTCTTTCTCTTCTTCTCTCCCTGCTCCTCCCTAAGCCACCCCCACCCCTCAATCTCAGAGGAAACAAGATTACTTTTCTTCCCATTTTAGGCAGATTTATCTGTCCTTGAGCACACATCCTCCACAGGAATGATGTAATCCAGACTTTGGGGATGGAGCCAGAAGATCTCAGAAATGACTATCCCCCAAATTAAATTGCTTAGCGCCTCGCCGTTGCTGAGGCTGGCTTTGAACTCGCGATCCTCCTGTCTCAGCCTCCCTAAGTGCTGGGATTACAGGCTTGTGCCACCGCGCCCTGCTCTGGCTTGCATTATTTTTAAAAATATTTTTTAGTTGTAGATGGATATTTTTTGATCAAAGGTTTAAATAAAAACCTGAAAGCAGGGCTGGAGTTGTGGCTCAGTGGTAGAACACTTCCCTTGCATGTGTGAGGCACATGTGGTTCGATTCTCAGCACCACATGTAAATAAATAAAGATCCATTGACAACTAAAAAAATTAAAAAAAAACAAAAACCTGAAAGCAGGTGAAAGAGCAGAAATATTTTTATGGCTTCTGGAGTGTTTTGCTTAATTATAGGTAAAAGGCAATTATTCCCCTGCATTATTATTATTTTTAAACTTTCAAGTTTCCACATTTTCTATAGCAAACATGCCTCTCGTAACTGGAGTGCTTGCACATGCACCAGCTCTGCTTTGCTTGAGTGACAGCCAGGAGGAAGGACCCTCTCCTTGTCCTGCAAGGATGTGGGCTGTGTGGTAGGCTAGGGGTGACCACAGAGGAGGGCCAGGGACCCACCTGTTAGGGAAGGAAGGAAGGAAGGACCCTGGAGCTGCAGAAGAGGCCTGTTCTGCTGCCTCCCAAGGAGGGCCTCCTGGAGGCCAGTTGGCAGAACTGTGTCCCTGAGCAGCTGCTCAGCTGAGAGCAGGGACAGGAGGAGGGAGCAGCGGAGACAGCAAGGAGGACAAGGAGGAGGCTGAGGCCCTGCCCAGGCCTGGCAGACTCTGGACTACGCAGCTCGGAACGTGAGTGGCCTCTGGGCTGGCCGGTGCACAGTCCGCCTGCCTGCCTGGCCCTGTCCCTCCCAGCTCCTGCCCTGTGCAGGAAAGAGCAGCTGGATTTGGCTGAAAAAGGCCTCTCTGCCCCGTGGAGTTGTGGGTGGCACAGCCCTCGTGTTGCAGGCAGAACCTGTCCCTCCAGGCTTACACGTGGAGGCCTGGCCTCTTGTACTTCAGACCAGTGGAGACTGTTAGGGCTTCAGAGGAAGCTAAACCAAGCCTTTAGCACGAGTGCCCGTGCAGCCTGGCTGGTACCCTGACAGGAGGAGAGGAGGACACAGAGCGAAGACAGCACAGGGCCTGGCTATGAGATGTCCTTGGGCCAGCAAGGAGGATGCCTTGGAGGAAACAGCCCTGCTGTCTCCAGGGCCTCCAGCTTCCAGCCTCGGCACCCTAAGAAGAGGCTGTTGTCCAGACTGCCTGGTCTGAGGGGCTTTGTCACAGAGCCCTTGCCAGCTCCTCCCGTGTCCCAGACTCCAGGGCTGGAGAGCCGAGCCTGAGACACTGGTTCACCCAGCTCCCCTCTGCTCGCTCTTTCTCCTTTTTTATTTATTTATTTTTTGGGATACCGGGGATTGAGTCAGGGACACTCGACCACTGAGCCACATCCCCAGCCCTATTTTGTGTTTTATGTAGAGACAGGGTCTCACTGAGTTGCTTAGCGCCTCACCGTTGCTGAGGCTGGCTTTGAACTCGCGATTCTGCTGTCTCAGCCTCCCAAAGTGCTGGGATTACAGGCTTGCGCCACCAGGCCCGGCTTTAGCCTGGGCTCTCGACTGATCGTGAGAGACAGGAAAAGTGCCCCCGTGTGAAGAGGGAGATCCTCACTGAACAAAGGCCCAGGGGCTCTACTAATGTAAGTGACGCTGTCCTTCCCTACCAAGCCTGATGCTTAAAAACATCCCTAGGCCTGGCTTTGAATCCACTAGTCATAAACTTTTAATGTCTTTTAATGTCTCTGGGCTTCAGTTTTCTTATCCATAAAATGGGGCTAATGACAGTACTCCCCTCCCAGGCTTGTGTGACAGGTAAATGAAAGAATTCATGTTAAATGTTCAAGGTCATCCTAGCTCTGTGTGATTGTTCAGTAAAAAGGAATTGTGGGTGTTAGGTCTGGTCAGGGTTGGGTTTCGGCACCATTATGTAAAGATCACACGACCAGGAGAAGAGGAATTAAGCCACTCGGCAAGGCTTTATTGGAATGCGCGCCCTCGGACCAAATCCCCCGTCCATCAGGTCCATCAGAGTGTGTCGGGAGAAATGGCGTCGGAGATTCCGTGCATAGAGAATTTTAAGAAAACCCAGTCAGGAAGGGGAGGGCTTGGGAACAGGAAGAGAAGGCCAGAGTCCTTCCTGAACGGGTCAGGAAAACTCGCTGATTGACAGGAGGCGTGTCCACTAGTGACATCACATCTGGCTTACAGCAGCTCCGCTGACCAGTTTCCTTAATTGGGCATCTTAGACCCTGACCAGACCTAACAGTGGGTTTTACTTAAGATTATTGGCAAATTAAAGTGCTCTGACCCTGCCACCTGCCTTCTTTCCCTCTCCCCAGAGCACCTGAGCAAGGGTTGGGGTGGCAAGAGTCCCACAGGCCCGCAGTGTGAGCTTGAGTGGAGTCCCACACCAGAGAAAGATATGGCCTAAGGCCTTGGCTTCTTTGAGGAGCCCAGGCCTCAGGGACAAGGGATGGCACAGGTCCAGGGGCTCAGTGCACCCTGGGAACTTTGAATGGCCCCTGCACTGGGCGGCACAGAGGCTGCCTGCTGTCCAAGTGGCCCAGCAGGGCAAGGTGAATCCATCCAGCGCCTGCCTCTTCGCCATACAGGTGAGGAAATTGAAGCTTCAGAAGAAAGGGGACCTGTTAATGGGGAGGGAGCCAGCGGCAGAGGTGGGGCCAGACCCTCATCTCCCACCTGTCCTGCTGATTTCCACCACAGGAGAGGAAGAAGCTACTAAGAAGAGCCACTGTGGCTGGAGGGATGGGCTGAGCCCTTCCATGCTCCTCTCTGAATCAGAGGTAATTAAAACTGGCTCTTGGCCTACTGCGCCACTGGTGACCGTATCTGTGGACACTGTGTCAAATGTCAGGTGCTGGGAAGCATTTGGTTCTCAGGGCCTCCCCCAGCAAGCAGCTCTTTGAAAAGGTCCCTACGAGGGTCTAAAGGGGCCTCCTTAAGAAATTCCAGATTTGTAGGTTTCTAGAGAGGGGGCATCAGCCTGGGAAGGTGGCCTGGGAGTGGAGGGGTAGATTGCCTCTGGTCTTTGGCGTCAGACAGCTGGGTGCTGGGCTCTACCAGTTACCCACGCTGTGCCCTTTTTATTCTGCAGAACCTCCGTTTCTTCATCAGGAAAATGGGACCGACAGTCTCAACTAGCCAGGGTCAAATGAGAACATGGGTATAGAAGCTCGGTTGGTGCAGTGTGTGGTGCATAGTAGGTGCTCAGTTGGGGACCCTGCTCTTCTTCTCAAGGGATTATTCACATTGAATAATCAATAATATTAATGGCCATAATGACCAAGTATGGAGCACTACTGTAATCCAGCAACTCAGGAGGCTGGGGCAGGAGGATCACAAATTCAAGTCCAGGCTCCGTAACTTAGTGAGGCCCTACCTCAAGTAAAATAAAAAAGGCTGGGATGTGGCTCAGGGCTAGAGCACCCTGGGTTCAATCCGCAGTGTAGTAATAATGATAGCAGCTGTAACAACAGTGGTGTTGCCGGCACAGTTCAGTGTCTGGGTGGAGCGCTGGGACCCCTGAGGCAGTCTGCCTAGGTCACTGGGCTCTGCCACTCCCTGGCTCTCTGACCGTGGGAAGGCTAAGGAGACTCTGCCTCAGGCCTTTCTTTCATGGAATGGGGATGACATCAGAGCTCTCATCTTGGGGGTGCTGTGGGGGCCCCCAGGCCGTGGTCCACCTCTCCCTCACAGGCCGCTTGTGGCAGGTGCTGCCTGGCTGCCAGGCGCTCCTAGAAGTCAGCACTTTGTCTTGGTGCTGCTCTGTGCTGGCGTCTGTCACATGAACCCCCAATAGTTGTTGAACTGTGAAGGGGGGATGCAGACCGGGACACCGCATGGCTGAGCCCCTGGGGCCCTTACTCTGTCTGCCCCCCAGGTGCACTTGGGGTGCAGGCAGGGAGGGGGGCAGGGCACATCTAGCCCACGTACTGACCAGAAGAGTGGCTTTACAGAGGTGGCCAGTGACATGTGGTGGGAGGGATTCTGTCTCATCCTCCAAACATCTCTTCCCTCTGGCTTGGGAGCGGCAGAATAAGGGATGCCAGCTTCTCCAGCAGCCCAGGTCCCTGAGAGCCAGCCCTTAAAGGACGCCAATGTTGCTAAGGGCCAGGCTCACGGCTGGCTCGGCTGTCCCCACTGACCCTGTCCTGACCATGGTGGCTCTTTCCCCAAGTTCCTTGCCCTGTCTCTCCACGCCTCCGCCTCCCCAGACATCTTTCAACTTGCGCGGCTCAGTCAGTGGGAACTGCCCAGGGGACCTCGGCGCTTCCAGCACAAGGAGTACCCCCATTTACAGATGAAGAGGCAGCTGGGGGCAGAGACTGAGTTGGGATGAATCCTGGGATGGTGTGGACTGTGTTCTGGGACTGGACCGTGGTGGAGTGGCCGACTGGCCCCCTCCCCTGGTTTCTTAGCAACTCTGTCCCCTTCCCCACACAGGTAGCCATCAGCAGAGCCCTCTAGAAGTTGTTTGAAGGATTTGAGTGGGTGCTGAGTGGCTCCCTGGAGATTTTAAATCTTTCTGGTTCCAGACGGGTACTAGCTGTGTGACCATGGGAAAGTCACTTGCCCTCTCTGGGTCTCATCAAACTGATCCGTGACATAG
>PVHX01035229.1:0-11681 GCA_004024805.1 Geosciurus inauris
TGTTGTGTATAGACTTTTAAGTTGACCAGGTATGTGCACGTATTTCTACAGTGGAGCATCGCACCATGCAGACTGTTTATAACGAGCTTTTTTTTACTTTATTGCGCGTATCACTCCATTTCATTATATATACAGCTTTGTCATTCTTTTTGTCACTTTTCTGTTTACTTCATCATTATTTTTATTGCTGGCATAGCTTTCCACAAAACAGAAGAAGATTTTTCATTTTGCAGATTTGATTCTAGCATCAGGAACCCAGCATGTGGCATGGAACACAAACCTGGAGCCGCCTTCTTCGCGATGCTTTGTGCACGTGCGGAAGGCATTTGAATGTCTACCTACTTCTCCCCCACTTTATTGGCATATGCGGACGGGCCCTCCACCATTATCATTTGCAGCATGGTTCCTGATGAGAAACTGTCTAACCTACCAACTTCAATTCATTGCAACTCTCTGGAAAGTCATTTCATTTTTTTTTTTTTTTAATTTTGTACCAAGGATTGAACCCAGGGGCACTTTACCACTGAGCTACAGCCGCAGTCCTTTCTTTTATTTTGAGATAGAGTCTCACCAAGTTGTCCAGCCTGTTCTCAAACTTGTGATCCTCCTGCCTCAGCCTCCCAAGTCACTAGGATTACAGATGTGCACCATCACAACTAGCCAGAAAAGTTGTGTTCCAGATGTTTTGCTAGTTTATAAACTCTTCTTTCCAATATGATACTCATTAAAGACAAAGGGTTATACCTTGTTCGTCCTCAAAATTCCTAGAACTATGTCTTACATGCAGTATTGCATAAATGTTGAATTAAAGCATCTAATATTTTTTAATCATCTTAGACGGTGGTACTGCCTGTAGTAGTACTGGGGGGCCTGAGGCAGAACAATCACTTGAGGCTAGGAGCTCAAGACCATACTGAGCAACCATAGCAAAACCCCATAAAAATTAACTATCTTCAATATTTATGCAGCACAGGGTACATTTTCTGGGCCTCTTTGTATAGAATGTTTGAAGGCAGTTTCATCCTTTATGGTTGACACAGCCTCATGAACATCATTTTCTGGAAGGTACATGATAATATCTCCAAGTCCTCAGGGCCAATGGAGGTGTGTGGCCACTTGCCCAGTTAGTAAATGGTCCATCACAACTAGCCAGAAAAGTTGTGCACCATCACAACTAGCCAGAAAAGTTGTGTTCCAGATGTTTTGCTAGTTTATAAACTCTTCTTTCCTTCTTTCCAATATGTTCCATGAGATGATGGTGCCTACTCTCAGGACAGTTTCCTTCCCTCACCTCCACTGGTGCTAAATCCCCTTTGTGTCCTTGGTGGTGGTGGCAGCTTGGAAAGCTGTCCATGGAGCTTGATGGGACCTGTGTGGAATGGCCAGGGTGCCCGGTGAGGCCTTGCAGGCTGACCCTGGCGCAGAGTGTCTGTGCTTTGGTGCTTTCTAACTCTTAGCTCTGGTCTAGGATGGGGAAGGCATGGGATGGGAGTTCCAGGGAGTTGTAACATAACTTAAATGGCTCAGATTAGGAGGACATTGGGGAGGGCACCTGATCAGGCCTTGGAACAGGTGTGCACATGTAGGTAGCCTGTAGGATGCACCCCTAGAGTGATAGGGTAAACATCCCTGCTCCCCACCCTTAGCCAAAGACCCTTGGTGTCATTTCCTCTGTAGCCTGGTCAGCTGGATTTGTGATCTGTCTCCTAAGAATGGGGCCCATGTAGCCAGCAGACCCACCTCCTCCAGACCTACATCACCCACCAGTCAGCACCACTTGGTGTGGATGTGAGTGTACCCTGCCTGGTGCTGCTGAAGGTGTGTGTTTCATGTCTCCATGGGCCTCGCTTCCCCAGCAGGTTGACCTATTGCAGGAGGAACCACATCTCACTTTCTCCATTGTGATACTGGAAGTAGTTCCTACCTGTTTATGCCTTTGTTCTGCCAATAGTCATTGTGCTGGCATTAGGAACAGGATAGTGAAAAGAAATAGACGCTGCCTCGGCTCCTGGGGAGCTGATGCATTTCAAAGCCAGGTGGGGTGGCACATACCTATAATCCCAGCAACTTGGGAAACTGAGGCAGAAGGATTGCAAGTTCAAAGTCAACCTCCGCAACTTAGTGAGATCCTGTCTCAAAAATGCATAAATAAAAAGGACTGGGGATGTAGCTTAGTGGTAAAGTGCCTCTACCAAAAAAAGAAAAGAAGAAAAAAGAGAGGTGATGTTTCTGCTGAGGTCTGAAGGATACATAGGTTAATGAGACAGTGAGGTCAAATGCATTCCAGACAGAGGTTGCAGCACATGTGAAGGTCCTGTGGCAGAGACAGAGCAAGGACCAGGGACTGAAGGAAGGCCAACCTGATGGGAGCACAGAGGATAGAGAGCAGCGGTGGAGGAGGAGGCAGGTGTGAGTGGAGGCTGGCAAGGAAGGAGGATCCAGCCTGAACAGGCACATGCACCATGCAAAAGGAGGGGCGGTCTTCAACAGACACACCAGGAAGCCTCTGAAGGCTGCGGAGCTGGCAGAGATGGGAGCAATAACACGATTCGATTTGCATCTTGAAAAGTTCAGTAGGGCTGTGTGTCAAGAGCCAGTTGGAAGCAGGCCAAGGGGAGGGTGGGGACTCCTGCCAAGGGGCTTGTGGCACAGGCCAGGCACGGGTGGTGGCAGTGTGGATCGGGGAGGGGTGCTGCGGGTTGGAGAGACAGCTGGAATTCTTGGAGATGGACCGTTTGGGTGGGGTGAAGGAGAGAGAGCACTGCGGATGGTGGCTGGGTTTTTGGCTATACATCCAATGGCTGCTGTGTCCGTCACTGGGGAGAGATGTGCTCGCAAAGCACTGTGGTTATAGCCCTCTCTGCACCACGCAGTGAGCTGAGCACCTTCATAAACCGTCTCCCTGGCCCTCCCAGCTGCGGGCCTGCCTGTCACCACTGATTTACAGATGAGGAAATGAGGCCAAGGTAAGCGTCCAGGTCAGGATTGCCTCCAAAGGGTACACCCTGCTCTGTCCTGTGTCCCATGGCCTAAAACCCCAAGATACCCCCTTCCCTGTATCCTCAGGGCTGGGACATACACCAGCAAAGGGGTGAATGGGAGGATTGAGACAGGATGATGAGAGAGGGCGCACCGTCTGCAGGCCTTGAGTTTTGTCCCTTCTGCCTTGAGTCAGGCCTAGCAGCACAGTGTGGTTTGTTCAATGCTCAGACTCAGGTCCAGGCTGCAGGATGCAGGAGGCGGCCGATCCCCAGAAGCCCGTGCTCGCATGCCCAGGGCAATACCACTCCAAGAAAATGTATCCCAGGCAGGAAGCAGGTGGCTTTCCTTGACAGTGAGGGGCTGTTTGTGTGGGCTGGAGAGGCTGGCCTGGCCTCTCATGCACACACGCTTTTTAAAATACCAGCTGCTTAATTTTGGGTATTGGAACCTGGAAACAAAGAGAAAGCCCATAAGGGGGAAGGACTCATTATCCTCTTATTGATCTGAGATTTAATAGAGCAGCAATTATGTATTATTTGAATGGGAACCTGTTATCTTTTTTTTTTTTTTTTTTTAAATATTTTTTTAGTTGTAGATGGACACAATGTCTTTATTTTATTGCTTTGTACGTGGTGCTGAGGATCGAACCCAGGGCCTCACGCATGCAAGGCAAGCGCTCTACCGCTGAGCTACAATCCCAGCCCCGCCTGTTATCTTTTTGAGGCCCTAGCCTCTTAGGAGTATCTCATGCCCCTACCTGCCACCGACATCATGGGTGCTTAAAGGTGATGAAGAGATGGCAGAAACTGGCTATGGAGTCCCCCAGTGATGGCCGATAGTGGAACACAGGGCTGTGCACACATGGGGATGGGTATGCCTGCTCATGCCACCTTACATGTCCCCATGAGGCTCCTGAAAGCAAAGGATGGAGGGAACATTTCAGAAACCCCCACCATGCTGCCTGCCTGAGGTGGAACTGGAGGAGCTTCCTCCCCACCTGGAAACCACAGCCCTTATTGGAGCCTGGGGACCAAGCAGCACTGTACCCACCCTCTGTTGGGGAAGCAGGGGTTCCCCACCCCAGTAGGGGCAAGCCACTATCCCCCTTCTCCACTTCCTATCCCAGACTGGAGCTCAGCAGCCTTTGAGCCCACCTCTGGAGGGTGACTGGTCCATGCTGCTCCTGGCCCCAGGCTGGGTGTCTGTGTTCCTGGGTCGAGGGGTGGAGGACGAGACAGTTTTCCCTCTTTCCCTCCTAGGTTCTTTCCCTGCCCCCAACAGCATAGATGTGCGATCAATCAGACAGTATTTACCAAGGTCATGTGCACCCTCATCCTTCAGAGCCTTGCTTGCTGGTCACTCCTGTGATGGAGCCGAGCACCTGGTCAGCCTGGGTGGAGTGAACTCTGAGCCATCGTGCATCCCCAGGGGCACAGTGAGGCCTGGCCCCACCCTGTTCATCAGAGCCTCCTAACCCAGGGCTGTGCTCCTCAGGGTGCCCCACAGGTGATGGTCACATGGATTAAAAAATCGGTGAGCAGAGAAGAGGCAGATGGGTGGGGCACAGACAGCCAGCATGGGTGCACATTCAGCTGCTGGGAAGCAGGGCATTATGGGAACTGCTGTTCTGTGGAGCCCTGCGCGCTTAGGCTGAGGGTCCTGCAAACCCATACCACCCAGCAGAACTTCCAGCCATGATGTAAATGTCCTGTTTCTGTACTGTCCCATATGTGGCCACCAGCCAGGTGTGGCAATTGAGTACCTGAAAAGAGCGTAATGCCACCAAGGAACTGTTTTGTTGAACTCGTTCTTTTTTTATTTTTTATTTTTTTGGTACTGGAGATTGAACTCAGGGGAACTCGACCACTGAGCCACATCCCCAGCCCTATTTTGTGTTTTATGTAGAGACAGGGTCTCACTGAGTTGCTTAGCGCCTCGCCTTTGCTAAGGGTGGCTTTGAACTCGCGATTCTCCTGTCTCAGCCTCCCTAAGTGCTGGGATTACAGGCTTGAGCCACCACGCCCAGCTTGAACTCTTTCTTTCCTTTCCTCCTTTTCTTTTCCTTTTCCCTTTCCTTTCCTTTTCTTTCTTTTTTATCCAGAGTTCAATCTCAATGTCTCATACATGCTAGGCAAGTGTTCTACCACTGAGCTACACCCTCAGCCCTTAATTTCACTTTAGGTGGCTGCTGCTTTAGATAGCAGAAGGCTAGAAGAGAATCATGCAAGGTTTTAGAACAGGGTATGATGGAGGGGAGGTCACTAATCACAACAGTGACTGGTTTTATTGAGTGTTTATTATGTGCTGGTTGCTTTTCTTGCATATCTAAGTGAATTCTCAAAGCAATCCTAGAGAATAAACAGCATCCCATTTTACAGATTAGAACAACTGAGGCTCGAAGAGGTTTTGAGTAGTTTACCCAAAAGCCCACCCAGGCCTGCCCTACCCAAAGCTTATATTACAGGCACCATGCTACACTGCCTCAGCATGAGCTGAGAACAGCATTTCAGAAACATGACATTGTTGACAGAGTTCAGGGTCGTGGGGGTTAGAGCACTAGGCATGACTGGGGATTCTTAAATGATTCCAGGATTAAGAGAGATGATAATGCACCCATTTCTAGAGCTTTCAACATGCAAAAGCAAAATGAAGGACCCAGTCCTGGTAAGGGGCTGCTAGGGACTAAATGTGTGTATCCCCTCAAATCCCTATGTTGAAGCCCTCTCCTCCTAGGGGATGAAATTTGGAGGTGAGACCTTTGGGAGGTAACAAGGTCATGAGGGTGGACCCCGCTCCTGGTGCTTTTGTAAGAAGAGACCAGAGCCTCTTCTCCTCTCCCTCTACCATGTGAGGACACAGTAAGAAGACTGCTGTTTATAAACCAGGAAGAGGACCTTCGCCTGAACCCACCACGTGGACACCCTGATCTGGGTGAGAAAGAAGTTTCTGTTGTCCGAACCACCCAGTCTAGGGTAGTCTTGTCATAGCAGACAGAGCTTAAGTCAGGGCCAGGACTGCACTGTTCCCTCCGCCTTGGCTGTGGAGGGTGGGGAAGGAGAGAAGCCTGTGGGGTGTTGCTGGAGCTGCTGAGCCGGGGCTTCCTGTCTTCTGGAAACCTCTCTTCCCTCCTGAGCGATAGGTGGCTCAGGATAGAGCCAGCTCTCTGCCCTAGAACCAGCCTGGGGAGTGTGTGAGCTTCTGCTGGCTGCACCTGCGTGCCCGGTGAAGTCTTGGTCCCAGGGTCATTCTATGTCCCTTCTCTGCCCAGTCATTTGACAGCCATCAGCCACATCTTTAGGTACCCACCTGAGCAGAACCGACTCCCTGATTGCCATGGGTACCTGCTTCTGGGAGGGAAGGGCATGACGGTTCCCCTGAGCTCTGAAAAAATATCCTACTTTGCCATTAACTACCGGGAACTGAAGCAGTTGGTGACACTGCTGGGCCTCCGTTTCTCCCTCTGTACAATGGGGATCGTAACTCCATACTTCATGTCCAGGGGCACCGTGCCTTCTACATACATACATTTGGTGGCTATTGGTATTTTATTCCCACCTGATTTTCAAGACCACAGTCTCATTCAACAGCCTTGGGAGGAGCAGCACACCGTTCAGGGTGAGCTGTCAGCAGAACCCCTAAGAACGCAGCAGGAAAGTCTGGCCTCTCTGAGGGCCATTTTGCACACATGCCATCTGTATAGGGGATTAGGGAAATTAGCAAGGAAGACAAGCCAGCCTCTTCAGCCCCTCTGTCCCCTCTCCTCAGGGGGGAGAGGCCCATGCTGCTGCTTGAGGCCACCTTGGCTGACCCTGCCATGGAGGGGTGAAGAGAGGCGGCCCTTCCCGGGGAAGGTCAGGGATGGCAGCTCGGGGCCCAGGGAGACAGCCTGCTGGTCTGTGGAGTTCACCTCCAGGCTGGCAAAGATCCCACACCTAGGACTGACAGAGGTGGCCACCCCCACCCCTTTCAAGAACCATGAGGGCTCACAGGGCAAGAAAATAGCAGCAAACCATGCCCAGGAGACCCTCCCTGGACGTGCTGGACCCCAAGCCTAGGACCTTCCCGAGAGCTGGGGAGGGGCCCCTGTGATGACTGGGACCTGAGCAGGACTTCTCTGTCTTTCCATCCCTTCTCTGAGAGGGATGGGAGCTTGGAGCCGATTCTGTTTTATTTGGAAAAATAAAAGAAGTGACATTTCTGATACCTGAGCTTGGGATGGTAGCCAGTCTGTGCCCCCACCAATGTGTCACAGCCTCTCTTCCATGTGCAGACTCCCTCCCTCCGCCCCTCCTGCAGCGCCCAGGCTCAGCCACCAATCAGGCTGGTGACACACACTTTGGGAAGCCAAGTTGGTGACATTTCCCTCTCTGCGGAGAGGTGCACTCCTTGCTCAGTTGGCAGCCTGCAGAAACAGTAACAGATCCAGCCCTCCCTTGCTTAGGGGTGGGGACTGGAGAAAGCCCCCTCCTCTGTAGGGACCGGAGGCTCTGAGTCCCCTGAGGAGGAGCCACCATCACCATGTGACCATTGCTGAATCATGCCCAGGGTGGGCTGGGAACCAGTCTCAGCCCCAACAAATCCACCTCTGCCTCCCTGTGTGTTTATTCTGGCCTCCTCAGTATTGCTTTTTGCAGTGCCTCTAGGGGAAGCAAAATATGTATTTAGAAGTTACATGCTTAAACAACTCTGAAGAAGGAAAAACACTAGAATCTGGGTTCTGGCTATTTATGCATCCTAAGGAAATGATATGGCTTCAGAGTCAGTACCAAACCTAGTCCTAACTCGCCACATGATGTTGGGCAAATTCTCAAATTCCTCCACAGCCCAGATTCCTCACCTATAAAATGGGCCTTGTGCTTGCATAAGGGGGTCTTGGGATGGTTTAGGGGAGAGGGCTTGGTATAATGCTAAAGACCTCACTGGCGCTTCTCACTGTGAGGTCTTCTAACCTGTCAGGCAGGTGTTTGAGCTTTTCGCATGGTTATGTACAAACAGATGTCATCTTTGCTATATGACCTTCTTTCCCACCCATGTGTCCAGGTAGCGGCACATGACATCCAAAGGCCATACTGCATTCTGTTGTGTTTGCCTGGATCTTTCCCTGGTGTTGGGCGTTTGGGTTATTTCCAGTTCTTGGCTGCTGAAAATGATGTAGCCGTGAATATCAGCAGACTTATTTTTTTATGAGGCCCTAATAGAACATAATTGCGGGGGTGGAATCTATAGTGCGGTGATCGTGGATGGCACACATCCACTGGGCCCCCGAGCCAACCAGGGGTTTCTGTGCCTCGTGGATGATCCGTCCTTGTAGCCTGAAGTAAAATCCATTGTCCCTGGGAAGAAGCCGAGGTGACTCTTGTTTGTGGTTGTCCCAGGCCTGCATCTGAGGGGTAAGCGGCTGCAGTATTAATGCCCCTGTGTCCTTTCTCTTGTAGAAAGTCTGCACCAAATGTGGGATCGAGACCTCCCCTGGCCAGAAGCGCCCCCTGTGGCTGTGTAAGATCTGCAGTGAGCAAAGAGAGGTAGGGGCCTGGGCAACAGGGTCTGGGCACACTCACATGTTGGGATTATGTGGTGGGTCACTGGCAGGGGCCCCTCTGGATGTCCTGGAGGGGAGAAGGGTCAGGAAGGACAACTGGCTTGGCTTGACCACAACCTCCATACAGAGGTGGCCGTGGGCCCTGCTTCTGTGCTTGTGGGGTCTATGGTTTCAGTGGCATGTGGCATTTGGAGGGGACCTGTAACTGTAGCTATCCAGGCTGAACATTCACTAAGTTCTTGGCCCTGTGCTAATAAGTTCCTAGGTTCACTCGTTCATTTCCTCCTTATTCAACTCCATCAGTGGCCACTGTCTTGTCCTTTTTTTCCTGATATGAAAATGGAGACACAAAGTGGCTAAGTGACTTGTGCACACTGAGCTGAGGGAGGGGCATAAAGTTGGAAACCAGGTGTAGCCAGGGCCTGCTGCACTGTGCCACCCCAAGTCCTTTCTGGGGCTAGGGTTCTGTCATTCCAGTTCTGACCCCATTTCAGGGGAGGAAACTGAGGGTGAGTTAGGATGCTGAGGCAGTAGCCGGCGGCATCGGGTGGGACCTAGAACTGCGTCTCCTAGCCCCAAGCCAAGGGCTTTCCTCACTACACCAAGATCAGGATGGAGCGGAAACAACAGGACTAGACAGGTGGCTTCTGGGGAGGGTTGTGGGGAGGCAGAATGGGAACAGAAGGAGCCTGGCCGAGGGAGCATGTCTCTGGCTTTCCAGATATGGGTTTATCTTTTTATTTATCTGGCTTGGCACTTGGTATGTGCTTATCATCTGAGGATCCATAAAATATTTTCAGTTCTGGAAAATTCTCTTTCATAGCATCTTTGACTACTGCTCTTCTGCCATTTTGTCTCTCTCCTGAAGATCATTTATTTGGCAACTTCTCCATTCATCCTAACCAGCTCCCTCTGCTCTGCTGCCCACTGGTGGATCTACCTTACCCTTAGCACCCTTACCTACCCTGGTTTCCAACTCCATGTCCCTCCCTCAGCTCAGTGTGCACAAGTCTCTTAGCCACTTTTTGTCTCCACTTTGCACCTTTCCCAGGTGCAAAACTGCCTCACTAGCCCCATTTTTAGTGACTTGGCCCTGGTCCCCCACCTCTCACAGGACACTTTAAGTCCCTGTATCCTGACTTAAAGAAGAACTGTCTCCCAGCGGCCTCCCCCTGCTTCTGGGTCTGTCACTCTGCTGGCGGGACCTTCACTTTACAAGATCTATTGAGACAGATCTTGGTTTCGAACACATTTTCCTTTTGTTGTTTTTAAAATATTTCCATCTGTCATTGCTGTGTGTTTGGAAGAAAGAAGGCAACAGGCGGTCTTGGAGAGAATTTGGTCTTCTCTAGTGGTCCCTGTGCCTCATCCCCAAATGGTGATGATAATGCCCACTTCCTGGAGATGCTGCAAGAATTCAGCAAGATCTTTAAAGGGCGCAAAATGTCTGGCACTCCTTAAATATTAGAAACTTCCCTTCCACCCCAGCCAGAAAGTCCCTCTTCAAACAGGAAATCTCTGGGTCTTCAGTGGACCCCTTTCGATGTTCCAATAGTCAACATCCTCTGGGGAGGAAATTTCTTCACACATGATCTTGCGGGGAGACACATTTGCAGGATGAAATGATAGTCACAAGCAAACTGTGGGAGGTCAGAGGTCAAGGAGCTGTCAAGGAAAAGGAAGTGGAGAAAGAAAGACAAATTTAGCAAACTTAATCAGTTAGTGGAGGGCCACTAAGGCAGCTGCCCTGCCCAGCCACATCACATCACGAGTTACCACCACACTCCTTAATAGTTCTGACCTACCACATGCAGAGAGGGCCCCTCCAGCTTTCCCTAATCTCCAGAGCGTTCCAGGGCCCAGAAAAGTCCAAAATAGCTTAGGATGAATTTTCTTATCTTTCCTAAGGCAAAGAATATGAGGTTATGCATTAGGCTATCAGTTTGTCCTTGAATTTTTAGAAGCCAATAAAACTTAGCAAGATCAAGAATGTTCCCTGTCCTCAGCGTCAGGCATTCCATGGACACACACAGTAGGTAGAGACGAGGCTCTGAATGTGCTCATAGTAGGTGAGCTGATGGGGACTGCATGCAGGGGCTGAATTTCCGGTCTGCTTTTGGGGTGGGAACAAGGGCAGGGTGAAAGGTTTCCTAAAACCTATTTTTTTTTTTTTTAGAAAAATATCTAATCATAACAAAGAGATAGCATCACAGGGCATTTAAAATGTCAGATTTTAAGCACCACCTGGAGCCGGTTCTGAGACTGTGATAAGAATTTGGAGAAAGCCAGATCCTAATGGAAGAACTTGGATTTTCTGATGGAGACTCTTTTCCACTCTGCCAAGGCACTCTAATTTTCCTTTCCTTTTGGTGCTTCACTTCCAGCATCTCTTGCTATAATTGAAAGTAGTTTTTCAGGAGCGAGTCAATGCAGGTCAAACGTTCCTGGGACTGTCAGGTTGGTGTTGCTCCCCATTTTATGCACTTGAACTATGCAGCAGCACGAACCTCAGTCCCTCTGCTCTTGAGGAATTTATAATCTAATGAATTTCTTCAATCAGACAATCAACATGTATTTATTGAGCATCTTCTATGTTCCAGGCAAAATAGCTCTTCTAATGGGAGAGGGAGAGCACATGCAGGGTCGGGTAAATTCTATAACCTCACAGATGACAATAAAGTGCTCAAGGCAAAGAGGAAAGGGAGCGTTGAGATCAGTAGTATGAGTGCTATTTTGTTTGTGGGGCACAGAGGAGCTTTCTGATAAAATGACATTTGAGCAGAGATCTGAAGCACACTCTGGGTATGGGAGAGGAAACATTGCAAGTAGAGGGTACCGCAAGTGCAAAGGCCCTGAGGTGGGTTTGTGCTTGGTGGATTTGAGCAGCAGCAAGGAGTCCAGCATAACTGGAGTGACATCAGGGTTGGGAGCTATGGTCGGAGAAGTGGGAGGAGGTCAGATGGTAATGGTCCTTGCAGATCATTGTAAGCACTTTGGCTTTTATAGTCAGTGAAATGAGACTTTGGAGGGTCTCAGGTACAAGAGGCATGTGCTGTAGCTCTCCCGCCTCCTAAAGAACACTCTGGCTGCTGTGTTGAGAATAAATTGTGGGCTATTGTGTCAGAGCAGTAGTACAGTATTTTATTTTTCATATTAAATG
>PVHX01035230.1:0-11683 GCA_004024805.1 Geosciurus inauris
GAATGCATGAGCAGAATACAGGCGTGTATCAGAGCAGGCAATGCCCACGAGCCAAGCATGCACAGTGACGTTGCCGCCAGCCAATGCTGTGCACTTCCTCAAGTTGTCCACCTGTTTACTGCAAGTTTCTGGCATATAGCCAGGTTGCCATCTTGAAAGGGCAGGGCGGCTCCCGGATCCAGGGAGCTCGCTCCCCACAGGTTTTTCTATTTCCTCTCCTTTCCCTTCATTCCCCTTCATGTAGTACACTGAACCTTTATACTTCTCCTTGCCTACTTATTGTGGTTTAGCTTCAACATATCAGTGAAAAGATTAAACCTTTGGTTTTGGGGGATTGGTTTATTTCATTTAGCATGATCATCGCTGGATCCATCCATTTACTGGCAAATGTCATGAAGTCATTGTTCTTTTCTTTTCTGTTTTTAATATATTTATTCTAATTAAATATACATGACAGTACAATGCATTTTGATTCATTGTACACAAATGGAGCACAACTTTTCATTTCTTTGGTTCTACACAATAAAGAGTTACAGCATATGTGCAGTCATTCATGTACCTAGAGTATTTTTTTTTTTCATCTTATTCCACCATCTTTCCTGCCCCCATGTCCTATGCCCACTTTTCCCTCCCCTTTGACCAAAGTTTTTCCATTTTTCCCCGCCCCCTCCCTCATTATGGATCAGCATCCACTTATCAGAGAAAACATTTGGCCTTTGATTCTTTGGGATTGGCTTACTTCACTTAGCATGATGTTCTCCAACTCCATCCATTTTCCTGCAAATGCCATAATTTTATTCTCTTTTAATTCTTAGTAATATTTCATTGTGTATGTATACCACAGTTTCCTTATCTATTCATCTATTAAAGGGCATCTAGGTTGGTTCCACAGTTTAGATATTGTGAATTGACCTGATATAAACATTGAAGTGGCTGTGTTAAGTAGTATGCTGTTTTTAACTCCTTTGAGTATAGACCAAAGAGTGGAATAGCTAAGTCAAATGATGGGTCCATTGCAAGTTTTCTAAGGAAACTCCATACTGCTTTCCATAGTGGCAGTCCCACCAACAATGTATGAGTGTGCCTTTTCCTCTACATCTTCACCAACACTTGTTGTTGTGTGTATTCTTGATAAGTGCCAGTCTGACTGGTGTGAGATGAAATCTTAGAGTAGTTTTGATTTGCATTTTTCTAATGGCTAAAGATGTTGAACAGTTTTTCATATATTTGTTGGTCAATTATATATCTTCTTTTGAGGAGTGTTTGTTTAGCTCCTTAGCCCATTTATTGATTGGGTTGTTTGTTTTATTTTGGTGTTATGTTTTTTGAGTTCTTTATATATCCTGGAGATCAGTGCTCTATCTGATGTGCATGTGGCAAAAGTTTGCTCCAGAATGGAGGCTTTCTGCTCACCTGATTGTTTCTTTTGCTGAGAAGAAGCTTTTTAGTTTGAATCCATATCATTTGTTGATTCTTGCTTTTATTTCTTGTGCTTTAGGAGTTTTTTTAAGGAAGTTGGGGCCTAATTCTACGTGAAAAGATTTGGGCCTACTTTTTCCTCAATTAGGTACAGGATCTCTGGTCTAATACCTAGGTCCTTGATCCACTTCAAGTTGAGTTTTGTGCAAGGTGAGAGATCGAGGGTTAGTTTCATTTTGCTTCATATGGATTTCCAATTTTTCCAGCAACATTTGTTGAACAGTCTATCTTTTCTCCAATATATGTTTTTGGCACCTTTATCTACTATGAGATAACTGTATTTATGTGGGTTTGTCTCTGTGTCTTCTGTTCTATATCATTCATTTATATGTCTATTTTGGTGCCAATACCATGCTGTTTATGTTATTATAGCTTTGTAATATAGCTTAAGGTCTGGTATTGTGATGCCTCCTGCTTCACTCTTCTTGCTAAGGATTGCTTTGGCTACTCTGGGTCTCTTATTTTTCCAAATGAATTTCATGATTGCTTTTTCTATTTCTAGAAGGAATGATATTGGGATTTTAATTGGAATCACATTGAATCTGTATAGCGCTTTTGGTAGTATGGCCATTTTGACAATATTGATTCTGCCTATCCAAGAGCATGGGAGATCTTTTCATTGTCTAAGGTCTTCTTCAATTTCTTTCTTTAGTGTTCTATAGTTTTCATGAAGTCATTGTTCTTAATGGCTGAGGAATTCACCACTGTGTATGTATATCACATTTTCTTTATTCATTCATCTGTTGAAAGGCACCTAGGTTGGCTCCATATTGTTAATGCAATGATTTTAAAGATGTGCTACATGACATACAAAATATACAGATGTAATTTGTGACAATAATAGCACAAAGGATCAAGCATATAAAGGGGCTATGTAGAAAAGTATTTGAATGTTTTTGAAATAAAATTGTTATGCATTTGAGCAATATTGATAAAAATTAAAATATTAAGTATTACCCACGGCTATTACTTAGAAAACTGGTAACATATTTGTAATTCCAGCAACTCAGGAGATTGAGGTAGGATGATCACTAGTTAGAAGCCAGCCTTGGCTACTTGATATGATCCTGTCTCAAAATAAAATATAAAGGACTGGGGGTGTTTCTCACCCTTGGGTTCAATCCTTAGTACCGAAAAAAAGAAAAACAAAAAACATTAAATAATAACAAAGGAATCACAACCATACACTATAAAATATCTAACAAAAAGTCAGTAATGGAGTAATGTAAGAACAATAAAGATATGATACTTTTAGAAAACAACACGGTGACAATTATCAATAACCATGCTATACATACAAATGAGTTAAACATTCTAATTAATAGGTAATAATTAAGATGATGGATTTAAATAATATAACAATGCTGCTTGCAAGTGAATTCATTAGCTTTAAAAACACAGAGATTGGAGGTACATTATGGGAAAATGTTGCAGAAATGGAAGGAAAGAGGGAAAAGAAGAAAAGGAAAAGTAAGAAAAGAAAAGAGAGAAAAAGGAGAAGAAAAAGAAGAGTTAGAGTAGCTATATTAATATTAGAAGAAAAAATAGATGTCAAAAGAAAAATTGCTACTTTATTATTAAAAGTTAAGAGAATATTTTAAAATAATGTGTCAATCAGATGTGAAAACATATTGCTTACAAACCATAAATGCTAAACATTAGAGACCAAGAATATATGAAGAGAAACTAAAAAACAGAGAGAAATAGATAATGAAAGATAATTCAATACTCTGCATTTGATAAGGAATAGAACAGAACAGCAAAAGAGAATACTTGAATGACACAAGAGTGAAATATAATTAGGACTAATGTTCACATATAAAACACTCCTCATAACGATGATATAGATTCTTCTCAAGAGTATGTGGAACTTTCTCCTAGGTAGACAACATGTGAGGTTATCTCAAATTTAAGTTAATTAAAAAACTACAAAATAGTTTCTCAACCCACAGTGGAATTTTGTTAGAAATTTGTAACAGAAAGTAATTTGTATCATATATATTGGGAAATTAAAGAAAACAATTATTAAATTAATGGGTCAGAAAGAAAATAACTGCAAAAATTAGAAAAAAAAATTGGGAATTAATGAAAACAAAACACAGCTATGGAAATTTATGGGCTGTCACTAAAACAATCTTATAAACTGTATTAAAGAAAAGAAACATCTAAAATTAATAATCTAAATATCTACCTTAAGAAAAACAAACTATGAGGCAAACAGATATAAGAAAGGAAATAATAAAAAGTAGAATAAGAAATGATTAAGTAGAAAACATAAAAGTCAGTAAAGCTATCAAAGATCTAGAGTTAATCTCTAGAAAACATTGCTAAACATTTAATGGGAGAAAGAGGAATGGGGAAGAATTAATCAATGGGTACTACGTTACAATTAGGAGCAAGAAATCTGGTGTGCTTTTGCACAGTAGAATGGCTGTACATAACAATGTACATTATAAAGAAATGGTAAATGTTTGTGGAGTTCGATATATTTAACCTGATTTAAGCATTACACACTGTACACATGTATCAAAACATCACATGTACACATTAAAAAGAGATGCATATAGACAAGAGATGAGGATGATAAGTGAAGATTGGAAGAGTGGAAGAGATGAAAATAGCCACTACACTGTAGGTAATTCAGGGACCAGAAAAATCATAGTGGATTTTATAGGCAGATAAATTAATGATCATGAATACTTAGTTGTTATTCATCCATTCTGTTGTAGGAATTTTTCTCTTAGTATAAAACTGTCTTTGTATAAATGTAGAGAATTCAGGTATTTAGGTTTTCTCCAAATTAGTTGTTCTGGGTTTTTTTGTTTTTTTGGTTAATCAAAATGAGATGAAAAGAGTGATACAGTATTATTCTTAAGAAATCGACTCAATTGTTGATTAACTTGTGAAAACATAAATTGGTAATTAGTAATAAAGTTGAGCTGTGAATCCAGAGAACATCTGAGAAAAAGGAAATCTGCACAAACACCTCACCACTGTTTCTCCCATAGCAAAACTGGCGTGGCTCAGCATGACAGCTACCACTCAGAATTCATCAACAGGTTTCTCACTGTTTTTCAGAACACAGGTAGGTAATTGTTTTGATAGGATCTTCCAGACTGCAGATAGAAAATAATTATATTCAAGATGCATTAATTTACCCGTGCTTGTTGAAGGTTACTTAAGAATCATAATGCAGAACTAACATAAACATAATGTTTTAGCAACAAATAAAAAGCATATGAACAAATACACGACATAAGAATGCCAAAAGATCAGGGTCAGCCTCCACTATAGACTATTAAGATTACCTTAGGATTTTTAAAACAAGGTAGCAGATAGGATGTGCATGATTTTAATCACATAACAATGAAAATAAACTATACCAAAATGAATCCATTTTCCAATAGAGCAGTTATAAATACATTAGTATTTAACATTATTTTACTCAATAAATTTGCAACATTAAAATAGTAAACATGATTAGAGGCTTTAGTTCTTGAATAAGAATGGTTTATACTGCATACATAAAATATTTCTCTGAGCTTTTTTAGTTTTGTATTAAAATAATCAGTTAATAGTGAAGTTTCCCCAAGACAGCTTTGTTATAACATAGCAATAGGTACAATGTAAGTATAAATCAATTCTGCAAAGTTCTGCTTAGAGTGACTGAAGACTAAGGGTTTATGACTTGCCTGTGCAATTATTTATGGGTGAATTGTTTATGTTTCAGCAGAAGAAAATAACAAATCATTCAGCAGGCATCTGGACCTATTTCTATTTTTATCCTCCTATTTGAACTAAAGCCTAGGGAATCTTTTTGTTCTGACATTTGGGTATTCTGCACTATTTTTTTTCAAAATATATCATAAATATGCATTTGAGGAGTTAAATTGTTGTGCAGAAGGTCAGTTTGGTGCAAAATCACTGAGCTTCTATAAACATGCAGACTTCTGTGGTATCTTTCATTTTTCCTAAGACTAGAAGTGAATATTGAACTGTGACAGATCCATAACAAACAGATTGAAGGCAAGAAAGTAGTAAGTATAGGATTTGAATGTCAAATATCCTGGTGCTTTTAATAACTTAATATGCAAATGTTCTATTGCAAGTACGTTAGAATCTGAATATATCATGTCTGGAGGGATGATACTTATTTTAAATTGGATGATACTGTACTGAAATTAGCTCTAGTCATCAACTGCTATTTTCATCATTACTACATCCATTTACCCTTATTTAAATTTTTTAAAAATAGTAGCTGGAATCCATTAAATTTATTTTTCTAAAATTCATATTTTGAAGCCAGAATCCTTTACTATTAGGAGGTGAGGTCTTTGGGAAGTAATCAGGATTAAATAAGATCATAAGGGTAAGGTATCTATGATGAGATTAATATCATTGTAAGAAGAGGAAGAGAGACTATAGCTCGTTTTCTCCCTCTGAAATGTGAGGTCATACTTATAAGGCCTTCTGCATGTCAGGACAATGGCTCTCACCAGGAACTGAGTTCGCTGGCACCTTGGCATTGGACATTCCAGCCTCCAGAAATTTGATAGGTATATGTCTTTCATTTAAGCCAGGAAGTCTATGGTGTTTTGTTATAGCAGTGTTTTAGTCAGCTTTTTTGCCACTGAGATTAAAAGAACCAACAAACACAACTGTAGAAAAGGAAAAGTTTATTTGGGAGCTCATGATTACAAAGTACTCAGTCCATAGAAAGTTGCTCCATTCCTCAGGGCCAGAGGTAAGGCAGGACTTCATGACAGAAGAATGTGGCAGAGGAGAGAAGCTCACATGATGATCAGAGAGCAAAGAGAGAGATCTCCACTTGCCAAATACAAATATATACTCCAAAGCCATGTTCTCAGTGACCCACATCCTCCAGCCGCATCCCATCTGCTTTCACTCACCACTCAATTAATCCCACCAGGAGATTAATTAATTAATTGGGTTAAGGCTCTCACAATCTATTTCCCCTCTGAACCCTCTTGTATTGTCTCACATGTAAGCTTTCAGGGAACACCTCATATCCAAATGATAGCAAGCATCCTGAGTAGATTGAGACAAAAGCTACTTCTACAAATAAACTCTTAGGCATAATGTTATTCTTCTCTTGTAACTTACTTGGAATGAAAATAATCCAGACTCTCTAAGAATAAAAACAGCATGATACTGGCCCCCAGTATCATGGCAAACAGGCAAGAAGACCAATGGAAGAGAATAGAAGACACAGATACAAACCCACATAAATATAGTTACCTCACACTCGATAAAGGCATCAAAAACATACATTGGAGAAAAAGATACCCTCTTCAACAAAGAGTGCTGGGAAAACTGAAAATCCATAAGTAGCATCATGAAATTTAAGCCATATCTTTCACCCTGTACAAAACTCAACTCGAGATGGATCAAAGACCTAGAAATTAGACAAGAAACCCTGAACATACTAGAAGAAAATATAGACCAAAATGCCAACATATTGGCTCAGGATCTGATTTCCTAAAAAGACTCCTAAAGTGTAAGAAGTAAACTCAATCATCAATAGTTAGGGATGACATCTAATTTAAAAAGCTTCTTTACAGCAAAGGAAACAATCAAGAGAGAGCCTACAGAATGGGAAAAAATGTTTGCTACCTGCACCTCAGAGAGTGTTCATTTCCAGGATATATTAATGACTCAAAAAACTTAGCTCCAAAAAAAAACCAAAATAATTCAATCAATAAATGGGCAAAGGAGCTGAACAAACACTTCACAGAAGAAGAAATATGAATGTTCAACAAATATATGAAAAAATGTTCAATACCTCTAGCAATAAGAGTGTTATACCCACTCAGCGAGAAACAACAAACTCATAGATTAACTTGTTAAAGGTTTATTTTTCAGTCAGTGGGACTGCAAAGCCAATTAGAGCCAATTTAAAGTTGCAGCCTCTGACTTGGTTTTGAGTACAGATTACATAGCAAAAGAAAACTGTGAGTCAGGCGCTGACATTTTTTTCTTTTTAGCCAATGCAAGCAAGCCAACAATACAGAAGCAGAAATTGCAGTTAGCTACGCCCACCCATTGGGGAATAGATTGTAACACTGTTTAGTAAGCATCCTGGGTTTGGCAAGCATCCTGGAGTTGGTTTTTATCTGCAACTTAGGTCAAGATGGCCACAACTCTGCAAAAATTAAATATGTTGATGTTTGGGCTAAAGTTAAGGTAGCTGATAGCCCAGACAAAATGGAGTTTCTTAAGCTAAGAGTTACCACAAGAGAAATGCAAATTAAAACTACACTGAGATTTCACCTTACTCCAATCAGAATGGCAACAATCAAGAATACAAGTAGCAATAAATGCTGGTTAGGATGTTGAGAAAAGGGTGCTCTCTTACATTGCTGTTGGGAATGCAAATAGGCACCGTCATTCTGGAATACAGTAGGAAGTTTCATGGCTAATTAAAACTAGGAATAGGACCACCATCCGACCCAACTATTCCACTCCTTGGTTTATATCCAAAGGACTCAAAACAGCATACTATACTGTTGCAGCCACATCAATGTTTGTAGCAGCTCAATACACAATCTCTAAGCTATGGAACCAACATAGAAGCCCTTCAACAGATGAATGGGTAAAGAAATTGGGATATATATACACAATGTAATATTACTCAACCATAAAGAAGAATGACTTTATTGACATTTTTAAATAAATAGATGAGCCTGAAGAATATCATGCTAAGTGAAATTAAGCCAATCCCAAAACATCAAAGGTAGAATGCCTTTGTTGATATGTGGAAGCTAATCCACAATACTGAGGAAGAGAAGAAGAATAAGTAAAGGTAAAGAATAGGTAAAGTAGATTAGATAAAGGGCAATGAAAGGAAGGGAGAGGGAGTAGGAAAATAAGAAAGAGTGTAATGAATCCAAGACAATTTTTCTATGTACTTATATGATACACAATAATGAATTCCACCATCATGTACATCCATTAAAATGAGTTCCTAAGTAGAATAATATATACTTCATGCTTGTATAATTGTAACAAAATGGAATCTATTTCTTGTATAACTAAAAAGAACCAATTTGAGAGAGAGAGAGAGAGAGAGAGAAAAGAATAGGTAGCTGATATTGAGTGATGATTTGCAGCCAATTAGGAGCAGTTGAGAATATTAGTAATACCTTCACATAAAAGGTAAAGTTCTGAATTTATAAAGGATGGGATTTATCAACCTTTTCAGCATTACACACTGAATCTCCCATTTCCTAAGGAAGGAACAAGATGTCCTCCTGTCAAACAGTTGATAAATCTGAGAATCAGAAACTTTATGTAAGGAATGTAAAACCAGGGATCTTTCCTATATCTCTAGCAGATCTAAGCCATCAAACAAGTCATTTTACAAAGCCCATACTCATTGTCCTCACTGGATTTCCAGACTTGTCTCAGTATATTATCTAAATGGTCTAATAAAGACTAACACATAAAAGCAAAGAAACTGAAATGTGTGCCTCATTCACAGTCAAGTTCAAGACCAGATTCAGCAAATTAACAATACTCTGTCTCAAAATTAAAAAAAATGAAAAGAGCTGGGCTGTAGCTTAGTGGTGAAATACCCTTGGGTTCAATCCCTGGTACCATAAGTAAAATAATAATAAAAAAAAACATTTAAGTCAATGATAATGATAAAATTCTAAATCATAGAAGCTGTGTGGTTAACCAGATGGAATAGGATTATAATTACTATAATTGATATAGTTGCAGTAACAGCCAAGGGATCTGAATGTCAGAGAACTAAGGAAATGGTTAAAAAAATACTAAATTTCTAGAGATAGTCATTTAAAAGGATACAACTCAGCATTAGCATCAGAAGTAATTAATAAGGCATAACCTTAATCCTAAGAGCAATCAATCTAATAAAAAGTTGCAATCTTTTGTCCAGTCTCTAGTCCTGAGCGAGTTTTAAATTCTGGAATGAATTTGGCCAAAGGAAGCTGGAACCCCAAGATAAAGGACCTTATAAAACCAAGCAATTATAATAATCACCACCCTAGTCATTCTTCAGGGGACCCAAAATCATTTATTCAGGAAATTACAAATTTTAAAATTTTAGAAATTTAAAATTCTAAAACATTTTGAGAATTGTGAAGCAAAGGTATGAGTTGACATTAATTTTTATTGTCTCTGTCAGTGTAGGGATATAGGATCAGGTAAGACATGGAATTCTAGACATGTTCTGGTTTTCATTGGGCCTATTATATCAACAGATCAATTAATCCACTATTTACCTAATTCTTATAGCTAGGATTTATATACTTGGTATGTAGCAAAACTCACCCATTGGGTCTTTGGCCTGCAATGCAAGGGTCGTTGTAGTAGCTGGCATATGTGAAAGTCTCTGAAATTACTCTTCCAGACAACATGGTAAATAAAAATAATAATATTATGTCTTTGGGAATGGTGGAAATAAGGGTTATTCACCCTCAAATATTTAAATGATACATGCATGGTGGTAGTTTTCCTCATGTTTCCATCTTACTAAGTGAAGGAGTTAGTTTTCCCGCTTCAAAATCAGATGAACACTGAAATATGAAGGTAGCTTACCACAAACTCAAATATTCCTTCATCTTCCTGTCTGAGTTGGAGTCACTCTGCTATATCTTCATTAAACTACATTTCAAAAGCCACAGTAACCTGGTGGATCAATTTAACAAATTCCTTTATGATCTGAAAGAATGAGAAACCCTTTGTAATCACATGGAAGGGGAAACAATATACATTTCCATTTTTTTCTCAGGGGCAAGCCAATTCTTTCTCTATGTCATAATATAATCTGAAGAGATCTGCACTGGCTGAACATCATAGAACATTATGTTGACTAACTACCTTGATTTTGTGCTTGTTAGACTAGATGAATAAGAAATTGCTACCACATTGGAAGACTGGAAAAGATACATGCATTGCAGAAATAAAAGATGAACCTCATGAAGTTTTAGGGGCCTTCCATATCAGTAAAAAGATTAGAGATCTAATGATCAGAAGTATATTAGAATATCCTTTTCAAAGTATGGGTTAATTTTTTCTATCTTGAATTTATCACCATGAAGAAAAAAGCATAATACTTAATAAGCCTTTTCAGAGTCTGGGGGAAGCATATCTCAAACTTGAGGATAATATTCCAATTCATATGTGTGATGTGAAAGACTGCCTCTTAAGTGAAGCTTGTAGCATAAAAGAGCTCTGTAGATCATGCAGGATGTAGGTGCAGGCATCATTGCTTCTTAAGTATACAAGTAAGCATACACTATGATATTAAAGATATCAGTGGTTGAAAATGATGCCATGCAAATCTTATGCCAAACCCTAGTCCCAGAATCACAGAAGACATCCCAGAGATTTCAGACCAATACTCTACTACATACTATATATACTATGAACTGTCTGCAACAGAGAACTATATGCCTTATATAAATACCTGACTCAAAATTGAGTCCTGATGGAGGAGTATCGGAAAATGAGGTCCATACAATCATGCAACCAAATCTAACATCATGAGCCAGTTCTGTCAGACCAGAAAAATCCTGAGTTTTGGTGAGCCTAAAAACAATACATTCTAAGTTAGAGGTAGGCAGGTACATCTAGCATTGAGCACAAGGTTGATTGGAGTTTTCCTTCATGCAAATTGCGTGATCAGGTGCCCTAGGCTTCTATGCTGTCACTTGCTTCGGTTTGAATGTGTCTGCTAAGATTCATGTGTCAGAAACTTAATCTCCATTGAAACAGTGTTGAAAGGTAGGACCTATAGAAGTGAATCAATTAATGCTGTTACCTCAAAAGTAGTTTAGTTATTGAGAGAGTGGGTTCCTTATAAAAGGATGAGTTATTTTCCTCCCTTCCTCCCCACCACCCCCCACAGAGACCTTCAGGGATGGATGACAGAGCATGCGAATCTCAACAATCTTAGACTTCTCAGTCTTTGGAACTATAAGAAATAAATCTTTGTTCTTTATAAATTGCCCAGTCTCTGATACTCTGTTTTAACAAAGCAAACCAGATTAAGACACTGTCCTTGTTATACCTCGACACATTTTTATAACCAGAAGTGGGCTTACTTTTGATCAATTGATAGAAATTGACAAATTCTGAAGCTGGATGATAAATGGGCTGCACTGGTCATTTTACATAGCATGCTAACTAAAAGCCATCTACTTTTTTTTTTTTTTTT